>PVJN01018398.1:0-39007 GCA_004026805.1 Lasiurus borealis
ATAAAGATAATTTACCCTGTATCCCTTCATAAAAGAATATATTTTTTCCAAAGGCTCATAAAATATCTACATAAGTTATCTATGTATTAGGAATAAAAAAGTTAACAAATTCTAACATGTAAAATAGTAGAGACAAGGTTTTTTTAGTATATAGTACAATAAAATTAGAAATAAATTTGAAAATTAAAATAAATAACTCCACTCTTGGAAATTTTAAAAGTATTTTCTTAAGAATTCTTGGGTCAAAAAAAGGGATAAAAAGAAAAAAAAATATTGTTAACAACCTACATACCACATATAACGAATCAAAAATACATATAGGAAAATCATAGCCTTAAAATTTTTTATTACTAAATAAGAATAAATAAACCAACTTCTCAACTCAAATATAAAAAATAATCAATAAAATTGATATAAGAAAAGCATTATAAAATGATAAATCTGATAGTAATTTATTAGAATGCCAGTAAATACATAAATCATGAGCTAAACCAAAAGTAAGTAAATAAAGTTATAACATAATAGAGAAGATATTAAAAAATAAAAACAATACACTTTATGTAATATATAAGTGAGAAAAGTTAGCCTAAGAATACAAATTTCTAGGAAAATATGAAACTTGACCCAAGGATAAAAAGTGTTATCTTATATAATAAAAGGCGAATATGCAAATCAACTGAATGGTGGAACGACCAGTTGCTATGATGCACAGTGACCACCAGAGGGAAGACGCTCAATGCAGGAGCTGCCCTCTGGTGGTCAATGTGCTCCCAGAGGGACAGCACTGCTCAGCCAGAAGTGGGGCTCATGGCTGCTGAGAGCAGCAGTGGTGGCGGGAGCCTCTCCTGCCTCCACAGCAGCATTTAGGATCTCTGACTGCTTGCTTAGGCCTGCTCTCCCTAGGGAGCGAGCCTAAGCCATCAATCAGACAGCCCCTGACAGGACTGCGAGAGGTCTCAGGCTAAGCTGAGGGACCACCCCCAAGTGCATAAATTTTGTGAACCAGGCTTCTAGAGTAGTAGTAATCCTCTGACTTCTGTCCTTGAATTCCTTTCACAGCTCCAAGCGAGAGATAATTTCTATGTGACTTAAACTGTGCCAAAGCATAAGGAAAGAAAGCAATCTTCATGTGTTTTAAATGAAGTCAGCAAAGTTAAAAAACAATGTTTCAATGAGAATAAAAAAGGGACAAAATTGGTCCAGCACCACTAATAAATAATCAAGTAAGTATTCTAAATAAAATGTTAGCAATTAGAATCCAAAAAAACTTAGAAAGTCTTATAAATTCATGATCAACTAAGACTCATTTTAAAAAATGCTAAGCAACTTATTAGTATTAGACTACCCGTTGCTATAAATGACCATTATTTTAATGAGCAAAAGAGAAAACATAATTGTCCCTATAGATTTCCCAAGAAATCTATAAACTCACTATTCACTTCTGATTTTTAAAAAAGGATTATATGATTGTAAAACACACACACACACACACACACACACACACACACACAGTATATATTTTTTACATAAAATTAAAAATCTGTATTGGGCTTAACTGTATTTCAGAAGGCTAACACTGGGGAATGGTAAAATAAACTTAGAAATTTCTCCATTAAAAATGTCCTTAAAAGTTTATAAAATGTAAAAAACATTAAAAGCTCTGAGACACTATATAAAATAACATTATGTAATGAGCAATCTAATAAATCTGAGACCTTTTTTCTCAGTACACCTATTAATATGCCTTGGAAAACTTTCCCTCATTATTAGTTTTAAATTTCTGTGCTAGAAAAGTTCCATTAAGATAAAACGCATCATTGTCATGCTAGCCACTGCAATAAGGTAATAGAATAAAATGCAATTCTTGATATTAAAAATTAAAGAGATAAAATTGTCATTTTTTTATTGGTTTTAGAGAGGAAGGGTGAGGGAGAAATAGAAACATCAATGATGGTAAAGAAAAACTGATTGGCTGCCTTCTGCATGCCCCCCATAGGAATCCATCCCTCCACCTAGGCATGTGCCCTGACCAGGATTCAAACCATGACCTCCTCGTTCATAGGTTGATGCTCAACCACAGAGCCAGACTGGCTGAGCAAAATTATCATTTTTGTATATAATATTATCTGTGTGGAGTCTTTAGAATAACACCGAAAGTCATGAAGTAAAATAAGAGTTTATAAAGGTGGCCAATGAAAAATTTCACATACAAAAACATAGTTTTCTTTATAACTTAGAGGCCTGGTGCACAAAATTTGTACACAGGTAGGGTCCCTAGGCCTGGCTGGTGATCGGAGGGCCCCTGCTGGCACCTGCCTTGGCACTGCCAACTTGCCAACCTTGCCCCCCACTGCTGCACTGGTTGCCTTCCTCTGTGGGGCAACTGATGGGATGATCGAGGGGCCACTCCTGGCACCTGCTTTGGCTGGCCTGGGGCCTGCAGGATGGGGACAGCTCCTACATTGAACATCTGCCCCCTGGTGGTCAGTGCAAGTCATAGCGACCAGTGGTTCTGCTGTTTGGTTGATTTGTATATTAGGCTTTTATTATATCGGATAATAAATACTTAGAAAATATAACACAGATAAGAATATAATTTATAATGTTGAAAAACCAAAATATTAATTATCTTGATAATAATATATTTAAAAAGAAATTTGTAGGACCACTATTAAAAAAAACTCAAAAAGTACTAAGGACCATGATAAAAGACTTATGTAAATGAAAAGATAATTCTCTGCCTTACATTTAACACTAAATATTTTTAAATGTCAATTTCCCTAAAATAATGTGTACATGTATTAAATCCCAATTGAAACACCAACAGAATTTTTTTCTTATTTGATAAAAAATGGCTAAATTTGAACTAAAAGTATAAAAGTGAAAAATAACTAGGGAATTCTAGTGAAAAAGAGAATAGGATATATGCTTTCATATAGGAAAAGATATTACAAAACATTAGTTATAAAAATAACTGTATGGTGTAGGAATAAACTGGCATTAATGGTAAAGACCAGAGATGCCATGAAATAAACCCACATCCATGAAAATTTAGTGTGATAAATATGACATCTAAAGTTAGGTGCAGCCGAAACCGGTTTGGCTCAGTGGATAGAGCATCAGCCTGCGGACTGAAAAGTCCCAGGTTCCATTCTGGTCAAGGGCCTGTACCTTGGTTGTGGGCACACCTGCAGTAGGGGGCCTGCAAGAGGCAGCTGATCGATGTCTCTCATCGATGTTTCTAACTCTCTATCCCTCTCCCTTCCTCTTTGTAAAAAATCAATAAAAAATATATATATATATATAAAAGAAAACCTACTTAGACTTTAAAAAATAAAGTCAGGTGCAGGGTGAGGACTTTTTTTTTTTTGCAAAAAAACAACAATGATGATATGATAACTGAATAGCCATTTAAAAAAATAAAATATCCAAAACAAATTTTATATTGACTTAATATTTGTAGGAAATTAAATCCTTAAATTATTAGAATGATGTGTAAATCAAAATTTGTGTAGTATCTAATTGAGAAAGTTCCTTCTAAGTTTCCAAGCATACTGCGTGTGGAATAAATAAATAAATAAATGAATAAGGAAAAAAAAAAGAGAGAAAAGAAAAACATAAAGGAAACAATGAATAGATTGTGACTAAATAAGAACAGAGAACTTTTGACCTGCAGAAATACAATAAATGACTTTGACAATGATAACCTCAAGAATTAGGAATAACATTTACAACATATACCAGCATCAGATGTAGTGTAATTTCACACATTTTAATAGAGTAAAATTAAATATTAAAACACACATATTAGAATAGAAAAAGAGAAAATGTAATTGAAAGGCATTTCAGATGGGAAAAATATAAATGGCCAGTGAACACTTGAAAGGATATTGCACTTTATCAGTCAGTCTTCAACGAAATGAAAATAGCAATGAGTATTTTGAAGAATGAAACACATGTCAAAACTGTATTTTTAAGATTTTGGTAAATATTTTAGTTGAAATATCCACTTGAGCAACTTTTCTAACAGCATTTACAATATTTACCAAAATGTAAAGTACATCTCTTTAGTATATTGATCCAACCAGTATGGATAAAACCAAGAAAATAATCGTGCAAGTACATCAACACTCATAAATGAGGAGGGTGTGATTTCACTTTTGGGGTGCTCTGCTGGTTTTGACATCAGTATTCTGAGAGCTTCAAAGAATTCAGATTTCCCCCTTACTTTATGTTCTAAAACATTTTAGTAAAAAAGAAGTAAACAAAATGTTTATCAAGAGAAGGAAATGAAAGCCATACTATCATTAAAGTCAATGATGTCAATCTCTCTTGACACAATTGAGTGAAAAATAGCAGGTTAGAAAAAACCAAATGTTCTGTGCATTTATATAAAACTGCATATACTTCTCTATGTGTGAGTGCATATCCATGAAAGAAAAAAAACATTGGGAAGCACATTCATCTCATAGTTTGCAGTGTTTTTGTTTGTTTGTTTGTTTTGTTGTTGTTTGTTTGCCTTGAACTGTGAACTTTGGAGTGATTTTGATTTCCTCTTTGTATTATTTGATTTTCTTTTTTTACAAATAATATGTATTAGTTTTTTTTTAACTGTTATTAAATTGTCAGATTTTTACTTTCCTCCTAGTCCATTATCCCCTTCATGTTGCTTCTGTTTTCTCATTTCTTGCCTACATTTTCTGCATTTTAATATTAATCTCCTCTCCTTCCTCACTTTAGAGGTGGCACCTTGTGGTATGATCTCCAATTCCCCGATTCTTTACTCACATTGCATTAAAATGGCCTACACCGCTTCCTCACAAAGAGGTGCTCAGGCATAGGAAATTCTTCTTATGTAAGTTAAAAATGCACACACAGGGTCTTGAGTAGGGCATTGGTGCATGAAATATACTCATTTAAATTTGGCCTTGCTCCCCTTCTCAAAACTGAGCCCTACCTCTTGAACTCTCTAGATGATCTTTCTCATCTGTTTTCTGTTGATTTCCCCACTTCCCTGCTTCCTCTACGACCTGCAGTCTTTCTTTCATCTTTCACACTTACCCTAGCTGTTTTCATTCTTTCTATCATTTCCCCCTGCATAGAGTCATAAAACTGGAGGCCTAGAGTAGTTCTGAGTGCAAAGATTATTACATAGAATATAGTAATTAATTTCTGTTTGTAGTAAACACACACATATAGAAAACACCACCACCACAAAGGGTGAACTAAAGAAAAGACCACACTAAGTTGATAACACCTGATAAAAACATGGCAAACACTGAGAATCTAACCAAGTAATGCATAAATGAATTGTGTTTATACTTTCATTCTTTTTTTAGTAATGTTGATATAAAAATTATCATTTTGGGCAGAAGGGAATGCTTTGCTATTGCATAGCAGTAACTCTTTGTTTTTTTAAAAATATATTTTATTGATTTTTCACAGAGAGGAAGAGAGAGAGATAGAAAGTCAGAAACATCGATGAGAGAGAGACATCGATCAGCCGCCTCCTGCATGCCCCACAGAGGAGATGTGCCCACAACCAAGGTACATGCCCCCAACTGGAATGGAACCTGGGACCTTTCAGTCCACAGGCCGACACTCTATCCACTGAGCCAAACCGGTCTCGGCTAACTCTTCGTTTTCATGTCTAACAAATCCTAGCACATTGCATGATTCCTCCCTATTTTCTCCAAGTCCTGTTGATCCTTCCCTCTTGGAAGTGATGCTTTGAATCATTTCACTTCCTTCTGTCTCCTCCATCAGCATGCACGGGTCTACACCAGAAGCCTCCCAACAGCCCTCTCATCTTTAATCTTGATCTTCTGTAGAAGCCACTCTACACACAGCTGCCAGTTAGCTTTAAAAAATACAACATAACCACAGTAATCTTCAGCTAAAACCTGTACATAGCTTTCAGTGTGACTTAGGAGGAAATGAAAATTGTGAAATTTATATTTTACATTATTCAAATAGTTAACATGGCCTATGAGATCCTGCACGACCTGGCCTGGGTCAGCCTCTGTGACTTCCTCTTAACACCACTGATTTCCAGACTATTGGCTCTTCTTCTTCTTCTTTGTTTAATCCTCACCTGAGGACATTTTTTAGAGTGAGAGAGGAAGGGAGAAAGAGAAACATGCATGCCAGAGAGAAACACTGATAGGTTGACTCCTGTAAGCACCCTGACCTAGGATGGAACGTGGCACCTGGATATGTGCCCTGATGGAAACTAGAACCTGCAACCCTTTGGTGCATGGGAGGATGCTCCAACCAACTGAGTTCCCAGGCCATGACCCGTTTAAAATCTAGCTGGGTCAAGTATGTCCTCCCCCTGGGCCTGCATGAATGCTGATCTATCTGTGATTATTTTCTTCCCTCTCTTCATCTGGCCAAATACTCTTCCCTCGCGTCTCACTCCTTTCCTCAGGAAGGCCTTCCCTCATACCTGTGACAGATACTGTGGTTCTCTAGGTCATTGCCTCTTCCAGCCTTCTTTGGTGTGGCCTCCTGAACTGAGAAACTGAGAAGCGCAAAATTGTATTACCCACAACCCCTTGCTGTTGGGAGTCCTGAATGTGATTTATGTTTTCCAAATAGAAGCTCTCATAGAAGGCTTCAAAACCGAGTTGGCTGGAGAGAAAAGCAAAGTGAGAGGCCTTCATTTCGAAGGTGCAGATCTTAGGAGCGGGGATGTGGCTCTGGGGTCAGCAGCCAAAGTAGCAGCTCTGTTATTCTGGCAGCAGGAATAGCTCCTCCTGCGGTCCAGTTCTGTGGTGTGGTGGCTTGAGGAATTGCTCATGGCAGTTTATTCTAGGATCTGTGGCTTTACCACTCATTCTGAAAGCCACTTAATACTCTGCAATGAATACCTTTCAGTTTCACGGCCTAACATAGATTCTGCTGTCTGCAGCTAAACTCTCGTGGTTACACGGCCCCTCCTCAATCTAAATCAGGCCCCTCTCTTACAGTCTTTTATTACACTTGACATTTCTTTCAGAGAACTTGTTCTAATTTGTAATTACGTATTTATCCATGGGTTTGTCTTTCTGAGTTACTACATTCTCAGTTTTATGAGAATACTGGAGGCCCAGTGCACAAAATTTACACACGAAGTGGGGGGGTTTCCCTCAACTCAGTCTGTACCTTCTCCAATTGGGGACCCTTTGCGGGATGTCCGACAGTCAGAGATCCCTCTCACAATCTGGGACCACTGGTTCCTAACTGCTCACTTGCCTGCCTGCCTGATTGCCCCTAACTGCCTCTGCCAGCCAGCCTGATCACCCCTAACTGCCCTCTCTTGCAGACCTGATGTTGCCTCCAACTGCCCGCCTTGGCTGGCCAATTTGGTTTTGATTGGTCAGTTCCTATGCCAATGTCAAAAGTTTCACCTCAGGTGCTTCTTGCGAAGACCCATTGACTCAGTGTAAGAGGGGACTTCCGGTTTGTGGTGGGCAGCTTAGCCATGCAGGCACCATAGAAGGAGGACAATGGCAGAGGCAGCATGGACAAGGGTACTGGGTCAGCCAATGGTCCAGAAGGCACCATTGGCCCTGGAAACCAGAACAACCCCAGAGAGGAAACTCCTGCCACTGAGGGAGCCCTCTAGGTCGAGGGGGCCTCACGGCCCTCACGGGCCTCAGGGCAGGCTTCAGCGGCTTCTACCTCCCACAGACACCTGAGAAGTTGAATGTTCACCCTCACGGTGCGTTTCCTGTCCTATGTTAATGCGGAGGTGGCCTGCAGGCACCTGATGGCAGATGCTGAAACCTACCAAGGGAGGGTTCCCTGGGACCTCACAGTGACTGACTGTGACCTGTTTATCCTATTAACTGCTGAAGATTCTGACCTCCTGAGATTTCTACTGCTT
The DNA here is from genome assembly GCA_004026805.1 of Lasiurus borealis. Classification (NCBI taxonomy): domain Eukaryota; kingdom Metazoa; phylum Chordata; class Mammalia; order Chiroptera; family Vespertilionidae; genus Lasiurus; species Lasiurus borealis. Next base: position 7,871 of record PVJN01018398.1, read on the forward strand.
CCTTGCTCCACCAGCTTTCCATAGTGGTGCCGTCCATGCAGCACTTTGTCCCCCAGTTTTGTTGTAAATGTCAGTCCCAAAAGGGGCTTGAGGCCACAAGAGTGTCCTGTCCTAAGAAGTACATCCTTCCCTGGGGCCATGGTTTTTGCAGTAGCTGCCATTTTTATTTGGGGTTGTGAGGTTTGTTTGTTGTTTGCCTACACTAGCTCTTGGGCATGCCCTAACCTCTTGTTTAATTGATGCTTAAATATTGCCTAACTCAGATAATAAAAGTGAGCTACTATTTTGTATCTGAACAACAACAACAAGAAAAGCTTTGCCTTCTGGACAGCCATTGGCTCTCCATAGCACCCAGATTTGGTTCTCATTGGTCAGTTCCTATGCCAGTCAGCATCAGAAGCTCTGCCTCCTAGACAACCATTGGCTCCCCACAGCACCCACTTTTGGTTCTGATTGGTTGGTTCCTATGCCAGGCAGCATCTCCAGGCCTATCTCTGGCCTGATCAAAGAGGCAGGGCTTAACAGCAGCCCCCACAGAGACAGGGAGAGAAAGAAAAGCCTGGCTATTAGTGAAGATCAGAAAGAAACAGAGAAAGAGCGAGGTAAGTACACTGATTGACAGCTTCCACTAAGGACTCCGACTCACTGTCTGGATCTCAGCCATCTGGACAGTCAGTATGGGGTCGCCAAGCTGCAGCTGGGCAACCCAGTGCTGACTGCCAGATGGTCTGCATTTGGTCGCAGGCTTGGCCCCTTCTCAAGCCTAAAGCCTCCATCTCAGGCTTTAGGCTTGGGAAGGGTCCCGCTCCAATGGCCAGTGGGTACTAGGAGGTTCCTGGAACCCAGGTATGTATGCAAATTAACCACCATCTTTGTTGGGTTAATTTGCATACTCTGGCTGTGGGCATAGAAGAGGTATGGTCAATTTATATGTTTCTCTATTATTAGGTAAAGATAATAAATAGGTGCTTAACACATAGTTATTGAAGAAATTAGCAAAAAAGCAAAATATATGAAGATTCCTCTTTATTTTCTTGATTAACTGCTTTCCTTGGGTCCCAAAATGTAGATATACTAGTTGTTTGGCTTAACTACTGTTAGTAGTTAAGTGACCATACTTATTATTCATTTTGTGCCTATACAAAATAATCTTGACTAGTTCCTTAGCAATAGACTCCACAAGAGGTTTCTTTTTGAATTTGATCTCATTACAATGACTAGGATAAAACTAAGTCTTCCTAACAAACACTCAAATATAAAAGAATGTGCTATGTTTTAGAGAGAGTGGGCAAATAGTAAGCAGAAGATGTGTTGTGAGGTTCGGACAATTAGACTAATGCGTCCCTGATATATAAAGTCTTCTCTGGGTTTTCTGATCTCCAACTAGAAGAAAGAAAAAGGTTGAGGCCAACGAAGAAACATGTGTCCTCCTCAATTGTATCATATGCCTTTCATTCTGGATAAATCTGGACATATGCTTTATGTTAAAGGATGAAACCCTATTTAGATTTAGAAAATCATCCCTTATATGCTCTATACCATATGAAGATCAGTGGCTAGACACTGCAAAATAGGATGAAATAAGAGGAAATAAGCTAAAATCATTGGAAGAATGAGCTAGCAGGCTCAGAAGGCTTACCTTTCATGATTGACATTTACAAGTGGTCCCATCTGCAGACCTAAGTCAACTTTTGGTGACCTTTGAAGGCAGCAAGCCTATGCCTCTTCCTGTTTTTTTTTTTTTTTTTTATCTCAGCAAATGAAATTATCCACCGAACGACCCAGACCTCAACCTGGATTCTTCCCTCTTCCTCACAGACTCCTCTTCTCCATCTAATTTGATCAATAACTACATTCCAAAATTTTCCCTTCTTAAATTTCTTTTTTGCTCTACCTTGTGTCAGTATTATTGTAACAGCCTCCCAATTGGTTTTCTATCACTTCAGTTTAGAATGATATGTCTAAATCTAAATATTATCATATTACTCCCCTGCTTAAAATCCTATAGTGGCCTTCCTACATTATGACCCGGTCTCATGTCTTAATCCAACGCCATGTATGCACTCTTTGCTCTCCCTTCACTGAAATACTTTAAGTTCCCAGAATACACTGGGTCATTTCTCTACACCCACCCCCATAGGCTTCTGCACACACTGCTCCACATCTGATACCTCATTCCTACACCCTTTGCTTGGTTAAATCCAACTCATTTTACAAGGTTCAGTTTAGACATCGCATCTGAGAAACCTTTCCCAAACCCCAGTGCCTGGGTTTCTTTGAACCTCATACTTCCCTAACAAATTCTATCTCTACCCTCTTTTTTTTATCCTCCTAAATTCGCTTCTTACCTATCTATATCCATTAGGACTAAGTCTGGCCTAATATTTTTTAAAAATAAGATTATCAGAGGATTAAACAAGTTGGAGGTTTATTTTTACCTTATGTAAAGGAAAGCCAGAAGTGAGCAATCCTGGTCTGGAGTGGCCATTTTAAGATCATCAGGTTCCTGGGACCCTTCTGTTTTTCTGAAATGGTGAAGTTAGAACATGGTTCCATCCCTACGGTGGTGGCCACATATCCATAATATTTCCAGCAATCAAATGTGCATATAAAACAGCAAGAACAAAGAGACTGAAATAGATATAGGGTGCATTTTCTGCTTATTCCTTCTAAGGCACTTTCCTAGAAGTTTCACCCAACGTTTTAGCTTACTACTTTTTATTGCCTACCCCTAATGACTGGGAGATGTTATTATTTTTAATCTTCATTTTCTTTTTAATATATTTTATTGATTTTTCACAGAGAGGAAGGGGAAGGGATAGAAAGTCAGAAACATCGATGCGAGAGAGACATCGATCAGCCGCCTCCTGCATGCCCTTACTAGAGTTGTGCCCGTAAGCAAGGTACATGCCCCTGACCGGAATTGAACCTGGGACCTTACCACTGAGTCAAACTGGTCTCGGCTAATCTTCATTTAAAAAAAAAATTATCTCTATTGTTGAAAGTATTATAGATGTACCTTTTTCTTCCCCATTAATCCTCTCCACCTTGCCCCTGTCTCGCCCAGGCCTTCACTGTCTGTGTCCATGGGTTATGCATATATGCATACACATTCTTTGGTTAATCTCTTCCTGCCTTCTCTCCTCTTCCCTCTGAGACTCATCAGTCTGTTCCATGCTTCTATGTCTCTGGATTTCTTTTGTTCGTTCATTAGTTTACTTTGTTCACTAGATTCCATATATGAATGAGATCATGTGGTACTTGTCCGTCTTTGACTGGTTTATTTGAGATTATCTTTTAACTGGTCACATTGACTCTTGCCTTTACATTGCGCTTCTGCTAGAAAGGAAGGAGGGAGGGAGGGCTATTGAGCATACAGCCAGCAGCCACAACCGTCCTGGATGGTCTCTTCAAGGGCAGGAACTGTCCCCTTGTATCATCCTCAGGTCTGAGGACCTTACCACACACAGAGTAGACAGTTACTAAGTATTTGCTGAGCTGAATACTCAAATGGTTAATGATTTTTTAAAAGTATAATATTGAGCATGCTAATAGACCAGATTGTGGTTCCTCATATGTGAAATAGCCTCCAAGGGTTTCTTCGTTTGTTTTGGGTTTGTCTTCAAACTGCAATTATTTTTTATTTTGTAAATAAAAATCTTATCTGGGACTGAGGATGAAGCAATGGAAGTGGAATGCTTGGGTTCCAGCCAAGCAGCATGCATCCGGACTTGGCCTCACCTTCCAGAATCGCTGGGAAGAGTGCTGGGATGTGTTCTTGGAACTCTGATCTTCACAAATCACAATTTGAAAAGAACCCTACTCATGATTTTACCAGCACAGGAGTCTCTGAATCTAACAATAAAATTAAGGTGCTGTCATATCATCAAGAAATAACCAATCCAGGCAGTTATGAATAAAATTTGTCACCTGCTTTTGTCCCCGTCAATGACATCATCTGTTCTTGGAACACTGAAATGCTGTGTCAACATGTTAAAGAAAGAAAGAATGTCATTGTAACAGCAAATGCAAAATAGAATTGGTGGTCTCTATGGAATTCTGAAAAACAAATCTGTGGTCCTTTTTAATTTCTTTCTTTTTTTTCAAAATATACTTCATTGATTTTTTACAGAGAGGAAGGGAGAAGATGAGAAACTGATCAGCAGGATCCTGCACACCTCCTATTAGGGATGTACCCACAAATGAGGTACATGCCCTTGATCGGAATCGAACCTGGGACCCTTCAGTCCGCAAGCCAATGATCTCTTCACTGAGCCAAACCACTTAGGGCTTAATTTCAACTGTGCGTGTCCTTTAAGGTGTAGTTTCTACCCTCGTTCATCTGTAAACTCTTCACTGATATGACTGCCCAACTCTAAACTAGATGTAGGAATTGGGTAGGGTTGGCCATTGGATGCAGATCATGGAATCAGGGAGAGATGTATACCACTAAGAAGTGAAGCTGAGTGAGAAAAGAAAATCAATGGAGCCCAATTATTCTTCAGATGATCAGAGAGATAAAAAATTAAATACAAGGCAATAATAATATAAACTGAAATATTGTGTATAGAGTCTACGCATTTAGAAGGAGATGTAGGATGAGAGAAGAAAGATAGCTGGAATGTAGTGTCTTTTTATGGGACATCTGTTATCATTATAATAGGTACAGTTTATTGTAACTCTAATATGTGCCAGTACTTTGATATGAATTTTATGTATTAGTATTCTTCATCCTCATAGCAACTTTGAAAGAATGCTCTTATTATCCCCATTTTATCAAATCAGAAGCTGGCTTAATACAGGTCAGTGAATTCCTCCCATCTTTGGTAAGAAAGGAAGAACTATGCACTTGTATGTAGTACAGCGTGCTCCAGTGCTACCCCCTGTTCCTTTCCAACACCAAGATGATGCTGTCATTGTTGCATTATAGTGATTTCAGATAGAATTACCCTCTTTGGTCAGTTTGGTTAATGGTCCTTCAGAGAGGTGCTTAAGACTTTTTCTGTAAGTATAGTCTTCAGGGTAAGGCTTGCAAAACTTGGTATTTCATGCTACTTATTTCTACTTACTCTCAACCTGTGAACTCAGAAGCCTGCACAAACATTGACTCATAAATTGTGAAGTAATGGGGCTAAACAATATAGGAATTGATTACTTTAATAGTAAAATCTGTCTCTTTCCTTGATCATCTCTAAAACACATTATCACATTCCTATGGGAAGACCCTCCTTTCATTGCTCAGAAAGGCTCCTGCCTCAGTGGGCAAAGACTCTCTACTGGGACCACCTATAAGGGATTAAGTTAGGAATTTAAAATGGGAGTTAATCAAGGAAAGGTGATGCTATAGAAGTCCTTTTAAACCCCTGAGTTTATATAGTTATTAGCTACTTCTTTTTCCTCTGAAAATTTCCCATTGCCTCATTGCCTACATCTCCACTCCCATCCATCACCGGAAAGCAGGTTGAATCCAATAGTGACTAAACCTTGGAATCATTTCTTCTCCAATTTATTGGCTGCTGATTAACTGAAAGGCCAACTTCTTCCTTTCGGGCTCTTTCTGTAAAGTTCACCAATGAGTCACGCATCACCGCCCAAAGGGCCATTGGTTCTTCTTACCGGTGAGTCCGATAGGACCGGAGCAGAAGCAGCTGCGCTTTTTCCTGGCCTCGCTGGTAGGAAGTTGCTGGTAGGAAGTTGCACAGAGCTTTCCGAAGACGTGCAGGGGTGCTCCTGGACTGGCCCAAGGCTCCCGCTTACCGAACCCTCCGCAATACTCTTCGCGTTTGACCTCCCTCCTAAAGGAGAAATGCCTTGGGTTCCTTCCTTGCAGCATCGCCTTCTTTCCTTCCTGGGGAGCACCACCCCCAGGCTTCCAGGCACCAAGGCCTCCAAGAACAAGATCGCGTGTGGGAAAAGCTACCTCGAGATTATATAATTCAACAATGAGACCAATCATTCATGTGCTTTAAAATGAATAATTTACTTGCATTTGGGTCACCTAAATGCTTGAGATGCATTTTTTTTTGTTTTGTAACTTCATATAAATCATTGGCTTCAGTTACATTGGGTGAGTAGAGAGTGTCTAAAATTTAAAAATATAATAGGACCCACAATCATTTAATTTTGAGATCCTATGCTAAGTGAACTTTCAAGCACCCATCAGGAATATGTGGATCAAGGAAAAAGAAGGGCTCATTGTGATTTTGAATAGTCCGGCCAGTCCTCACTGGATTGAGTTAGCACTTTTTTTTTTTTTTTTTTGGCATGTGATTAGTAATATTCTTCTCTACTTATAATGCTTTCTAAAAATGGTAATTTCTTTGATTATTCATTTACTCTTAGTAACCATTATGGGCACACCCATGGCACTCAGTAAAAACGTACTTTGAGACTGCTTTTTCAAATATGTGATTGTAGTGGTTGGATTAAATAAACACCAAGTTCTCTGACGATTATTAATAACAGAACATTATACTTTCATGGAGCACTAATACTAGACTCTATATTATGATGGATTTTCTCAAATATAAGCAAATAATGGGCTGCTTAAAAGGCCTTAACGTTTAAATACATCTGTTTCTAAATGTCCTAGAAATCCTTCCCAGCCTGGGAGTTGTAAGTGGGACTTCCCTTAAAAAAAAAAAAGTTCAACATTGGCCACAAATAAGACAAAACAGAATAAATTAGAAATGTGGCTCCCTGCCATCTTGCAATGTTCTTACAGTAAATGCAGAGTGCCGAGGCCCCTCCCCTCACCATTCCGTGGCTAATGGCTTTCCTAGGAGACATATTTTCCTAGAGAAGTCCTGAGAGCGTTTGTTTCCTTGGAAGGATGTGTGCTTTTGCTGGTGGATGTTGATTCAGGAAGAAGATCAAAGAAATTCGAAGGCCCAGAAGGGCCCTGCATTAGTGTAGGGGAAGAGGGCAGGGAGGGATTGGTGTTGGTTGATTAAATCCTTATTTTGGCTAAGTGTTACTGTCTAACATAACTTTTATCTATTAGATGAGATTATAGCCCATTTTATAGATGAGGAACTCACTGAAAGCTTATTTACATTTCCTGAATTCTTTTTTTTTTTTTAAGCAAAAAAGGTATACAATTCGGTGGGCTTAAGTGTGTTTACATTGTTGTGCAACCATCGTCACAATCTAATTCCAGAACAGTTTCATCCACTACTTCCCCCTGGAAAACCACTCATCTTTCTGTCTCTATAGATTTGCCTGTTCTGGACATTTTAGTTAAATGGAATCAGACTGCATTTAGCATTTTGTGTCTGCTTTGTTGAACTTGTATAATGTGTCCACTTTATGGACATTGTAGCATGTCTCAAGTTTATTCTTTCTGAGTAAATATCTATTGTATCAATAGTTCTATAGGTATCTTGTTTATTTATTGTATTTTAGTGGACTCAGATTTTTTTAGATTTTATTTCTGTTTGTGGCTAAATAATATTTTACTGTATGGATATAACACATTTTTTAAATCTGTGTACTAATTGATGGGCATTCGTGTTTCCGATTATTGCATATTTTAAATAGCACTCATGAATATCTATATTCAAGTTTTTGGGGAACATCTTTTCAGTTCTCTTGTTGAATATATAGTGAGGAGTGGAATATTTGTCTTTTAAGTTTAACTTTATGAGGAACTATCAAACGGTTTTTCTGTAGTAGCTGTATCATTTTATATCCCAAGAGCAATGAATGATAGTTCATTCTCCACATTTGCATAAATATTTGCTTTCCCTTTTTAAAAAAATTATTATAGCCACTGTAAAGTGTGTGAAGTGGCATTTCACCGTGGTTTTGATTTACATTTTCCTAATGATTAATGATGTTGAGCATCATGTGCTTCTAGGATGTTATGTATATGTTCTTTGTAGAAAAGTCTATTAAAATTCCTTGCCCATCTTCAGATGTGTTTCTTTGTCTTTATATTGTTGAGTTGTAAGATTTCCTCACATACACTGGACTAGAGGCCTGGTGCACGCAGTTCGTGCACTAGGAGGGCGGGGATTCCTCAGTCTGGCCTGTGCCTTCTAACAATCTGGGAGCCCCACGATCCATCGCCCCAAAGAGGTAGGTTCTGCCCACCTGGCCAGGGCTCTGTAATGGATCACCCCCCCCCCCTCAGAGGGAGGCGCCCCACCCACCTGCCACAGCCTGCCGGTCGGTGGTCTGGGCCTCCCTCTTTGTGGAGATTATGGAGCCCCCAGATTGATCAATCGCTCTGCTGGCTGGTGGTCTGGGCCCTGCTCTGCAGGGCAATCATGGGGCAATGGCCAGGCCCCTGACCTGTCACATTGTACCTGCCTTGGTTGGCCTGGCACCAGTGGGTCATAGTGTGGTTGTCCGGAAGGTCATCTGGAGTCGTTCTGCTGTTTTTTTGCATATTATGCTTTTATTATTATAGACTAGAGGCCTGGTGCACAAAATTCTTGCACAGGGTGGAGGGTGTCCTTCAGCCCAGCCTGCACCCTCTCCAATCTGGGACCCCTTGAGGGATGTCTGACTGCCTGTTTAGGCCTGATCCCGATGGGGCCTAAACAATCCAGGACTGCTGACTTCCAACTGCTCGCCTACCTGCCTTCCTGATTGCCCCTAACCGATTCTGCCTGCCAGCCTGATAACCCCCTGACCACTCCCCTGCCAGCCTGATTGATGCCTAACTGCTCCTCTGCCAGCTGTTTGCTCCTAACTGCCCTCCCCTGCAAGCCTGGTCACTCCTAACTGCCTCCTCTGCAGGCCTGGTTCCCTCCAACTCCTCTCTCCTGCAGACCTGGGTTCCTCCTCCTCCCAACTGCCTTTCCCTGAAGTCTCAGTCACCCCCAACTTTCCTCCTCTGCTGGTCTGATAACTCCTAAACTGCCCTCCCCTGCAGGCTTGATCACCCCCAACTGCCCTCCCTTGCAGGCCTGGTCCCTCCCAACTGCCTTTCCCTGCTGGCCTGATCCCCACAACTGCCCTCCCTTGCAGGCCTAGTCCCTCCCAACTGCCCTCCCCTTCTGGCCATCTTGTGGTGGCCATCTTGTGTCTATATGGAGAAAGGATCTTTTTTTTTAAAATATATTTTATTGATTTTTCACAGAGAGGAAGGGAGAGGGATAGAAAGTCAGAAACATCAATGAGAGAGAGACATCGATCAACTGCGTCCTGCACACCCCACACTGGAGATGTGCCCGCAAGCAAGGTACATGCCCCTGACCGGAATGGAACCTGGGATCTTTCGGTCCACAGGCCAATGCTCTATCCACTGAGCCAAACTGGTCTCGGCAGGGCAGGATCTTTTGACCACATGGAGGCAGCCATCTTGTACGTTGGAGTGATGGTCAATCTGCATATTACTCTTTTATTAGATAGGATAGAGGCCTAGTGCATGGGTGGGGGCCAGCTGGTTTGCCCTGAAGGGTGTCCCAGATTAGGGTGGGGGTTCCCTTGGGGCATGAGGTGACCTGGACAAAGAGCCTTTGGTGGTTTGCAGGATGGCTATGCCCCCTGGTGACCCAAGCAGAAGGCCGTGGTAGCTGGGACTTATTTATATTCTACAATTGAAACTTTGTAGCCTAGAGTGAAGCCATGCCTCCTGCTTGTTCTGTGGGGGCATTAATTAATGTTGGGATTTATTTATCTTCTATAATTGAAACTTTGTAGCCTTAAGTGGAGGCCTGGGCCAGCCAGAGTGTTTGGAAAGCTTGGCTTCCTCTGTTGCCTGGGCAACCCAAGCCTCCTTCTTGCTCTCTCTGTGGCTATAACTGATTGTGTTAATTTGTATGCTCTCTCCTGATTGGCTGGTGGGCATGTCTTGTGGGTGTAGCAGAGGTATGGTCAATTTGCATAATACTCTTTTATTAGATAGGATACTAGACCCTTATTAAATATATTTATAAACATTTTCTCCCATTGTATAGGTTATCTTTTTACTTTTCTGATGGTGGGTTTTAAATGTATAAGTCAAATTTTGATGACACCTAATCAAGCTTTTATTTTAGATTAAATTAAATAATGAGAAAAATATTTTATATTTACCCATTTATTAAGCATTGCAATTCTTTTCATTTCTGTGAATAGAATTAAATTTTTATCTGTTAACATTTCCCTCCAACTTTAAAATCTTACTTTAATATTTTTTACTGAGTAGATCAACTAGAGTCAAAGTCCTTTAGATTTTATTTATCTGATAATGTAATGGAGGAAAGTGAGATAATTTGTTTTGCTATTTAAAATCTTTGCACTGTATTGATTCACTTTTTATAACAATCAATGATTTAACATTATTATCAGACATCAAGAATTTTTTTTTTACAAACCAATACAATGTTGGGGAGCACACAAGACTTGTTTGGAAAGTTTGTAAGGAGGACATTCAGAGAAAAGGGAAAGGTGCGCCGAAACTGGTTTGGCTCAGTGGTAGAGCATCGGCCTGTGAACTGAAGGGTCCCAGGTTCAATTCCGGTCTAGAGCATGTACCTTGGTTGCGGGCACATCCCCATAAGGGCATGCAGGAGGCAGCTGATCCATGTTTCTCTCTCATCAATGTTTCTAACTCTCTACCTCTCTCCCTTCCTCTCTGTAAAAAATCAATAAAATATATTTTTTTAAAAAAGAAAGAAAAAGGAAGGGTGTGGAAGGCCACCTGCCATGTTTATTGAAATCCTGACTTAGGGACGACTTAGGGGCTTGTCGAAGGCAGTGCCCCTAATTATTCCTTAACCTTTTCAAACAAGTCTGTGTACGTGCAGACCCCCAGGTGTTTACTGGACTCCTTATGCTTAATCCCTAGATTCCCTCTCTTTGAGGACAATGTAAGCACTTGTGTCCTACTAAGATTACTCACCCTACTGATTGTTTCTAAAGATTAAAAAATTCCAATAATGCTTAATGAGGCAGGCAATCGAGGTTTCAGCCGGCCATCTCTTAGCCCTCTTCCCCACAGTGAAACTGTGTCAGAGTAATCTGTTCATTCGTTGTTCAGGGGCTACTGATCAGCCTTAGCAATGCAAATTATTATCTTGTAGTTCCATAGGTCATAAATCGTATATGGTTCTCACCGCGCTAAAATTAAAACGTTGGCAGGGTTCTATTCATTTCTGGAGGCTCTGAAGAATAATTTGATTCCTCACTTATTCAGTTTGTTGGCATAATTTAGTTCCTTGAGCCTGTCAGATTGAAGTTTGAGTTTCCTTACTGGCTGTCACTGAGGGTTTTTCCCAGTTTCTGTAAGCTGTTTACATTCTTTGGCTAAGGCTTCTTCCTCTTCCTCCATCTGTAAAGCTAGCAGTGGAGGATCGAGTTACTCTCTTACTTCAATGTCTTCTGCCAGTCTCTTCCACTTTCAGGTCCTATGTATTTACCTTGAACCCATTAAGGAAATCTGGGGAAATTGCCCTTTACTAAGGTCTACCACTTTAATTCCATCTGCAAAGAGACAACAAGAATTTTAAAAGAGAAAAACAATATTCAACTTCAAAAGGGGTTGAATTTACTCTTCAAGGCAATCTTGCCCTTATATTAGCATGCAACTCATTACAAAAAGAACCGCAATAACAAAATGTTGTTTGATATATTATTTTTTTTGTAGATTAGAGAGATATTTTTTTGTCCTCTTGTGTACTAAATATTAGCTATTCCTTGGAAACCCACTCATTGAATATATTCTGAATAAGAAACTCACTGAGATATTTCTGAGAGGCACAAACAAAGTCAAAACAGAGATAAAAAATTCAAAGAAAATTAGGTCAAGAATTCCATTATTATGACTACATGTGTGGAAAGGTTTCAAAATAATACATACTTAACATTCTCTTCTATATATTCAGCAAGAATTACAAAATTATGAAATGATATTGATAATATAAAGCTGCTTTTTGTTCACAAATGTATAACTTCAAAGAATAAGAGAAGTAATACAGAGGAAAATGTTAAGAGCCGTGTAAATATATTATAGGCTCCCCAGACACCGAGAATTATTCATGATGCCATTTAACTCTATTAGCATATCACAGGCACTTTCTGTATGCACTCTGGAGTAAGAAATCAGTTCAGTATTTGTCAGCTGAGCTATTTACAGTCCTAGGTGAACAGCCGGTATTTCACAGAATGAACTGTGTTTGGACAGACTGAAGGTTTTCATATAGGTGGTGGAAAGGAAGGTAATTTTTAAAAGTGAGTTTAATCCATAGAGCAATCCATACATATATGCCAATTTAGAGGAAGAAATTACATTTATTGTAAGGTGGAGGGTGTGTTTTTTGCATTCTTGGTAATGACCAGATGACATATCTTGTGAGTGTCTGTGTTTTACCTGTACTGTACCAGTGTGGGAACCTCTTTCCACGTCCCACGTGGTTCAGGGTTCCCGGTTCAGGGTTCGGGTTCTGAAGGAGGCCGCACGCAAACAAAATGAGAGACCAGAAAGCATTAATTTGGCGATATTGGGGGGCCAGGTGGGAGCCTTCCTCTAGTGGAAAGGACTGCCACTTGCTCTGGCCTTTTTCTCCCTTTTATTAAGGCTTTTGGACACACCCCTAGCCTTTGGGCAGGAAATAACAAAACAGAAATTAACATGAAACAAACAGGTAGAGGTTGCTTCAGCCAATAATGTTTCAACTAAACAGTGAGTAATTAGCTCTGATCTTTCAGAGCAATTAAGGTTGACCAGCCTTCTGGCCTCCTGTTTACATCCATTTAGTAAGAACAATTTTGGTTTACGACATACCAGCACTGGACCTGGAATCAGAACACATAATTTTGAATCCTGCATTTGTCATTAATTAGTGAGATAATCTTGAGTAAATCACTTAACCATTTCTAAACCTGAGATTACTCACATCTAAAATGGTAACACAGTTGAGAATCTACTTGTCACATAGGATTGATGAGAGATGAAAATAAGGTAATGCTGGTAAAGACAGTTGTGGTAAACTCTAAATGTATTATTATCACCACCATCATCATTGCACCATTCTCCACTCCTGCCCCTAAGAGAAAAACTACCTCTTCTCCCACAGGAGGCTTTCTATTAGATGGGAACTAGAGGCTCAGTGCACAAATCTGTGCACTGGTGGGGTCCTTCAGCCTGGCCTGTGCCCTCTCCCAATTCAGGACCCCGTGGAGGATGTAGTAGTGAGCGAAGTGGCAGGCAGTTGGGGAGAAGCTCGAGCTGGGGTGCTACGCTGCTCCTGATCAACCTGCCCCACTGCGCCTGCGGCTGTCCCTCCAGAGGCTGGAGAAGCTTCTGCTGCCACAGCTACTCTGGCCAGCCATGAGCCAGCTTCTGGCTGAGCGGTTCTCCCTCTGTGGGAGCACACTGACCACCAGGGGCAGCTCCTGCATTGAGTATCTGTCCCTCAGTGCACATCATAGCGACTGATCCTAACGGTCACTTAAGCTTTTATATATATAAATGAGCCACATTGCCATCCCCTTCCATAAAAATGGGAGGGGGAGAAATGGAAGGAAGTCTGGTTTCATATATTTAGCCAATCAATAGATGAGGACATTTGGGTTTTTCATGAAAAGGACAATGGCTTGAGAACTTAGCTTCCTCTCACTTCATTGAAACCTAGCTCAGACCCTTTTCTTTTTTCCTCAGGCACTGTCCAGTAGGCATATTTGGTCATTTCATCTCAAGTCTTTGCAACTTCCAATCTCTTCTTCACTCTGCCACCAGATATAGCTTCTTACATGTGACCAGATTATCCCGTGTTTGTATACGTATATTAATTTCGATTTGCATATAATATGAAATCCACACTCTTCACCTTCTTTTAGAGGTCTCATCCTAACTGGCCTCTCCAACTTCTGAAACTTTCAGAGTGAGACTTAGTCAAAATATCCAGGATTTACATAAGAGGTCATATATAAAACTTACTTTCGTTTATAATATGAAAAATGAAGAATACTATAGATGATTCCTTAATATCTGCCACTTTTAAACTCTTACTCTTTTTAAAAAAAGATTTTAAATTAATTTTTAGTACTACTCAAAAGTGTAGCAGCGTACAGATGGTTATCTATCTGCCACACAAAATAAGAAGCCTGTGGAAGAATAAATTGACCATCTTACTTACCACGTGGCTTAGTTCAGCTGATGTTTATTCAGAGTAAGGCTTTCTCAAGGAAGAAGGTGCCTGCCATAGAGCCTTTGAGTCCTCTGCCATCCGTATTCTCTGCTTCTCACGGGAAGACTAGAGAAAAGAATCAGAGAATTGTCAGGAGGCTTCTTTTAAGTAGCAACCAAGTGACATGTATCGTCCTACCCACATTTCATTGGTCAGAATGCACATGACCTAATGCAACTCTAAGGGAAGCTGGGAAATACAGGATAGCTGAGTGCACAAGACGAAAAGATGATTTTTGTTCACTTAGTAGTCTCTGTCACCACTTTTCCTGCATTATCTATTCCCCATGCTCATAAAGGAACATCTGCAGCACTTCTTGTTCTCAATCACATTATTAGTAATATATTTATATGTGATTTATTCATACCCAAACAATAAAGGTGACTTTTAGTTAATACTTAATTTAAGGCACATTATTTGGGCTTTGTTCTCTTGGTTTTCTTCTTCTAATTTATAAATAATTTTTAAAAGACATTGTTAAATTGGTTCCTGCCAACTGTAAATAAGACTACAGTGGTACCTCGAGATACGAGTGCCCTAACATACGAGATTTTTGAGATACGAGCCATGGAGCGAGTGATTTTTGCTTTGAAATATGAGCAACATTTGAGATAGGAGTAATCACGCGGATTGGCGGCTGCACACGACCCACCAGTTTACCGTGACTCGAGTGTCTCATAGTTTCCCATGCCTCAAGGTTACGGAACGAATTAAACTCGTATCTCGAGGTACCACTGTACTAGCCATGTTTACTTTGTCTTGGAGACTGGTTTCCATTCTGATCATATGTCACACTGTTGGTATTGGTACATTGCAGAAATACAACGAACATAAAAACTGATGCTTGGCCAATCTTATTTTCTCAAAGTCTTCAACTTGTCAAAAACTTCTGAATAGCACACATTCCTTTTTTTAACTTATAATTTCATCCTGATTTGCGTATTTAGTCCCACTCTGCATAAAATTGTGCAGTTTAGACTTAGAATTTGGGGGTTAAAAATAAGATGTCTATTTTTTTTTTCATCATTTGACTATTTTTCTTTCTCATTCAAACAAATGATTTAATATTTTTTCCTTTTAACGACCCAATGTAAGACTTGCACAGCAACTTGAAAAATATATTTTCAAATTTGTGATTCTTAAAGACATAACCAAATACCTCTGAGCACATAAATAAACCTATCTTGCAAAATATCTCCACTAATCAGCTTAGAGTTAGAAATCTATCTATACTAATAAAAGTGGCCCTCACGCATGACATTGCCGCAAGATGGCTGCCACAAGATGGCCACATACATAGCAGAGGTGGGGCCTGGTGGCTGCTCCATAGCCTCAGGTCCTCCTTAAGCCCCATTGTGGGGGAGTGGGGATGGGGCACAGCCTAGAGGTCCCACAGCTCCACACGGTGTGGAGGAGGCCGGTTCTGGCATCTCTGATGCCTCACATGGAAGAAACAGGTCCCTGCAGAGGACGTGGGTTATGGCAGAGGAGGGCAGTTGTGAATTGATCAGGTTGGCAGGGGAGGGCAATTGAGAGCAATCAGGTCAGCAGAGTAGGTAAGTTGGGGGCGATTGGGCCAGCAGGGGAGGGAAATTGGGGACTATTAGGCTGGCAGGGGAGCCCAGTTGCCAATAATGCAATCAGGTCAGCAGAGTAGGTAAGTTGAGGGCGATTGGGCCAGCAGTTAGGCATAAATCAGGCCAGGAGGGGAGCGGTTAGGGGCAATCAGACAGGCAGGTAGGTGAGCGGTTAGAAGCCAGCAGTCCCATATTGTGAGATGGTGTACCAGATTAGAGAGGGTACAGACTGGGCTGAGGGACATCCCACATGCACAAATTTCATGCAACAGGCCATTAGTCCTATGTAATAAAGAGGTAATATGCAAATTGACCCTCACGCATAACACTGTCATAAGATGGCTCCGCCCACAGTGAAGGCAGGGTTCCTGTAACAAGCCATAACGAGCGATCGCAGGGACCTGAGGTTACGTAGCACCAGCCTGGCGGGTGGGACCTGAAGCCGCACCCACCGCCTGATGGCACTTGATGGGGGGCCTTAGGCCATGCCTCCCACCCTCGCCACCTGGAGGGGTTTGATGGGGGACCTCAAGGTCCCCCACCCCCACCCAGCCTGGGCCAGGGCACCTCAGGTCGCACTCCCTGTCCCAACATTGGGTCGGGGGAACTGAGGCTACACCCTCACCAAATAGCAATATTAAAATATTTCCTCTAAGTAATTGCCTTTTAATGTGCATGAATTTCATGCACCAGGGCTTGATGGGGGACCTGAGGTTGCACCACTGCCTGACACCAAGCCAGGGGACCTGAGGCTGTGACCCCCACTCAGTGCTGGGCCAGAGGACCCGAGGTTGTGCCCTTCTACCTGGCAGGGCTTGATGGAACTGGGGCTGGCTGGGTCTGGAACTCGCCCAATGGGGATGAGGCTGGCCTGGTCTGGGTTTCCCACGATTTCAAGCAGTGCTTGGGTGGGCTGGGACTTGACTCTGGGTTTCGCAGCATGTCGCAGACTCTGACAGGAGGAAGATTTTCATATACATCTTACTAATTTTCTTTTATCTCTGACACTTCAATTATAAAGAAACAGCAGTCAAAACCAGTTTGGCTCAGTGGATAGAGTGTCAGCCTGAGGACTGAAGGGTCCCAGGTTCAATTCCCGTCAAGGGCATGTACCTTGGTTGCGGGCACATCCCCAGTAGAGGGCGTGCACGAGGCAGCTGATTGATGTTTTTCTCTCATCAATGTTTCCAACTCTCTATCCCTCTCCTTTTCTCTCTATAAAAAATCAATAAAATATATTAAAAAAAAAGAAATGGCAAATAGCAAATAGCAATATTAAAGTATTTCCTCTAAGTAATTCCCTTTTAATGTGCATGAATTTCATGCACCAGGCCACTAGTATCTTACCTAATAATAGACAAACATGTAAATTGACCATACCTCCACTATGCCCACAGCCAATCAGGAGTGAATATACAAATTAACCAGACAAAGATGATGAGTTAATTTGCATATGTTGGCATTGACCAGCTGGGTGGGGAGTGATGCCTTCTATGGGGGGGAGGGGAGGAGGAGAGAGCTACAGGAGCAGTGCTCTGGCCAGGAGTGAGGACTTGGTGACTCCTGAGTGGCCCGAGAGTGAATCATGCCTCTAGTCTTATGTAATAAGACTATTTTTTTATTGAGTTTTAGAGAAAGTGGAAGGGAGAGTAAAGAGAGAGAGAGAGAGAGAAACACCAATGTGAGAAAGACACATCAATTGGTCACCTCCTGCACCTACCAAGACAGGAGCGGGAATTGATCCTGCAACTGAGGTACATGCTCTTGGTCAGATTTGAGTCCAAGACCTTCCAATCCACAGGCCAACACTCTGACCACTGAGAAACCCAGCTACAGCACAATGTATGTTTTAAATTGGTTTGTATGTTTTAAATTGGTTTGCTTAATTTCTGTAGCTTTGCCAATAATGCAAATTTCTGATTTGTGACAAAAGAATGTGTGTAGTAGAGTCAAAATCCATAGTTGGCTTTTAGAAGATGCAGTGAAATCACATAGCTATATATTTGGAAAATGCAGAAAGATAAAGTAACTACCCCATAGCATTTAAAAGGCTGATACCTGAATGCTATATATTGGATATTCTCAAGATGTGGATCATTTTTTCTTTTTCTTAAAAACTTGAGTAGGATATTTATAATTGGGTGCCAATTACTGGTTCTTTGTTGTTATTAATTATTAATCCCAATATCAGAAATATTCAGGTTACTTTATTTTTTATTTTTTTGTTAATCCTCATCCAAAGATATTTTTCCATTGATTTTTAGGTAGAGTAGAATAGAGAGCGAAAGATAGAGATAAACTTCTTAGAATATAATGTGATTTGACTTTCTCCCTCTCCTTATAAGGAAAGAAAATTCATTTTTCCTGTTTATTATTGTAACCCCAATGCCCAGAACATAAATCTTTTGTTAAATTAATAACAAATTGCTATATATGTAAACTATAACTGAAAAGTAAAATTCTTACAAGTCGAGTCTGGTCAAGAGCAAGTACCTCAGTTGTAGGCTCTATATAGACCCAGTCCGGGTTGGGGCACATGCAGGAGGCAACCAATCAATACATCGTCTCACAGCCACATTTTTCTCTGTCTCTCTCTCTCCCTTCCACTCTCTCTAAAAAAAAACAGTGGAAAAATATCCTCCGGTGAGGATTAACACAAGAACAAAAACCTCAGATAACAGAACTTTCTAAAAGTAGTAACATAAATCAGAAATTCCTCACTATTACCAATAAAATAACACAGAGTCATCCTAATCTTGGTAGAATTAAGTCACCATTCATCTTCCTAAAGAGTGTCTACCTCATTGACTTCGGAAGGCTTTGCCATGAGCGTTCACTCTCTTCCCAAAAGCCTTTGATTCACTAAAAGTGCTCTTTCACTGAGCCAGCTTCACTTACACTCACTGTCTAGCTTCTCCCTAACTCTGCTGTAAAGAGAAGCCACCTTTTTACTCTCAAGGCTGACAAGAGATCATAGCTGTCTTGTGTATCCACTCACAAGCAATCTGAATATTTGTAATTCTGTGCCTTTTAGTAAGAGGAGAGTTTAAGTCAATCTGCATACTTCTCTGTCTTTACTTTTTGAAGAAAACTACCTTCAGAAAGCCTTTTTGCTGTCGTCAAATTGCCACCTTAGCTGAGAGTCTTATAAAATAACTTCATGTTATCTGTTTCCTCAGCAACCATCATTAGCAGAACCATGTACTTTTCTTTCTTTTGATACAAATCTTTGAGGACCGGCAAATACATATCTAAGCTACTTCAGAGCAATAATTTTTGGAAACATAGCAAAAGAGGAAAAATCTTTTTTAATGACATAAATATAAAAAAGCCTTTTATAAGAAGTCATTCCAGAATCTCAGTTGTCAGCGAGGTAGATTTCCACCCTTAAAAAAAAATACTCCACTTTAGCCCTGGTTGTTGAGCGCTTCATTTGGTTGGAGTATCATCCTGTACACAAGAGGTGGTGGGTTCGATTTCTGGTCAGGACACATACTTAGCTTGAGGGTTTGATCCCTGCTTGGGCAAGTACAGGAAATAACTGATGTTTCTCTTTCACATCGATGTTTCTCTCTCTCTCTCTCGTTCTCTTTCAAATCAATAAAAACATATCTTCATTGAGGATTTAAAAAAATGCTCCACTTTAAATATGAATGAACACCCAAATATGAAAGACACCCAAACATAGGACTTGATAAAGAAGTGTGGTCACTATTACCTTGGAAATTCTGTCATAACCGTTGTGGTCCTATGGGACTCACAGCAATTGACCCTCTTCATAAAAGAGTCTTGCATAACTAAAACGTTATCAGTATAAATTCCACTATCCACAAATACATATCCAGTTTTTAAAAAAATGAATCCAGAGTTTGTGTTTTTTTTTTAATTTTAGAAATATGAGTCTCATCCTCCAGAAAAAGAAAAAAAAAAAAAGAATGGAAAATAAAAGGAGGAAAGGAAGCCTACATAAGCACGCCACAGGGATGCTTCAGTTCAATAAGGGAAACTCAGAGCTGAAAGGAGGCAATGACCAGGAGACTCCCATCTAGAGGAAGGTACACTGAAGAAGAGCCAGCCAGAAAGACTAAGACAACCTGTGGGTCGCGACCCCTTTGGGGGTCTAAGGACCCTTTCACAGGGGTCGCCTAAGACCATCAGAAAACACCTATTTGCCATGGTCTTAGGAACCAACAGACCGCTCCTTGGTGTAGCAAAGTGTAGCAATGTAGTTTACTGTGGTCATATGAAGACTGTTACCCATGCTACACCATGATTCAAGACAAAATTTCATGTATTTGCAATTAGAAATAAATATTTCACAATATATAATTACATATTGTTTTTGTGATTAATCACTATGCTTTAATTATGTTCAATTTGTAACAATGAAAATGCATCCTGCATATCAAATATTTACATTACAGTTCATAACAGTAGCAAAATTACAGTGATGAAGTAGCAACGGAAATAATTTTACGGTTGGGGGTCACCACCACATGAGGAGCTGTCTTAAAGGGTCGTGGCCTTAGGGAGGTGGAGAACCACTGCTCTAAGAGGAGGGAGCGGGACAGAAACAACGGGATGATTCATGAGAGCACGTGCTGCTTGCCATGCCCACTGCTTTTGTTCTTTTAAGCCCCTTTCCTGCTCTGCCCGCTGCCCTCTGGTTTCTATTTAAATTCAGGGACTTCCTTTATTCACAGTTTTCCTCCTGGATGTAGCCATTTCTCCGTTATCAACATCTGTGTTGCTTCAGTTGGCGCTTCCTCGTGCCCTTGAAGCGTTTCCCGGGGCATGACTCCGGCTGTTTGGAATCCAGGTGTCCTCGATGCCAGCCATTCATCAAACAGAGGCCGAGGCTGTTTATGGTCCTGTCTGGGATTCACTGTGATCATGAAAGGAAGAGCTGCTTTAATTGTCCCCAAATCATACCTTGTACATTCCACAGAATAGAAAATCATTTCTAAATAAAAAAGAATGATAAAATTCTGTGACAAATTTATTCATCTGTGTAAATAAACTGCATAAAAGCCCTAGAGTATGTGCAAATCTTCGAAATGATTGATGGATTGACCTTAGAAATTTGGCATGTTTTCAAAGCCCTTCCATTCATCTTCCATTTTCGTAAATGATTTTATATTGCTTGGCCATTTATCGTTTACGATTTTCTTGCTCTGCATATACCTCGGTATATGTCTCTTCGTATGTTAGGCAACAACTTAAAGAGTAAGCTTGCTTGCCTTGGCCAGGTGGCTCAGCTGATTGGATTATCATCCTATACACCGAAAGTTTATGGGTTTCATTCCCAGTCAGAGCACATACCTAGGTTGTGGGTTTGATCCCTGGTTGGGGCAAGTAAAGGAGGAAACCTATCAATGTTTTTCTCTTACATTTCTCTCTCTCTCTCTCTCTCTCTCTCTCTCTTTCTCTCTCAAAATCAATAAAAGCATATTCTCTGGTGCTGATTTTTTAAAAAAGAGCTTTCTTATAATCACCTATATAATGACAAAGCCATAAAGGACACATTTAAACAACAGCTGCTCAATCATTGAACAGCAGTACCAAAATATCCAGTGAACAATCACGTAGAAACAGTATAGAAATAGTTTTGTTTATAATATTTTAAGTGCTAGGTCTGCTTATTTTAATATCATATTTGATGTTTTGATCGCTATACCTACTACAGATAACCATTTTCAAAAGGAGGACCATGCCGGGACCGGTTTGGCTCAGTGGATAGAGTGTCGGCTTGCGAACTGAAAGGTCCCGGGTTCGATTCCGGTTGGAGGCATGTACCTTGCTTGCGGGCACATCTCCACTGTGGGGTGTGCAGGAGGCGGCTGATTGATGTCTCTCTCTCATCGATGTTTCTGACTTTCTGTCTCTCTCCCTTCCTCTCTGTAAAAGATCAATAAAATATATCCTTTAAAAAAAAGGAGGACCATTCCTGATCCATCTTAGTATCCCATATGCCTATTGCAACATAGGGCTTTACATCTAATTGATGAGTAATTAAAATTTGTCAAATGGAAATGCATTTTACTAAGAAAAAGAAAACGAAAAATGAATGACACTGAAACCCCTTTACCTTTCTACATGAAATGCTTGCTTTAGCATTTGGCCCCTAGTAGTTTTTCACAAATAGAGCAATTCATAAATTGAGAAGAAACTAATAACATTTAAAACATTAAATAAAAAATTCCCTTACAAAAGAAAATATACTATTAACTTTTCTTTACTTGTTAAAAACACAAGTCTGTACCGAACAGCTTTTGAGATATGAATGCACTGGGTTTCCTTTGGAGCACCAGAAGGTACTAGACATTTTATTCAGGAGTTTTAAAAATGGTATTGCATAGTTACTGTTCTGAAATTTGTATTTATCAACCATAAATTGTTTATTTTTTATAGGTAAAAAAAGTAAAACAAACAGAAATCACACATACAAATGACTGATAAGGTTCTCCAATACCAAATGGATTGAGAAATCCAGTGACAAATGTCTCCTTAGCCTTGTTTCCACAGCATAGCAAAATCATAGTTCTCTCCTGCTATGAACATAGGAACATTCTGCTAATGTAAAAGGGACCTTCTTACTTAGCATTGAGAGTTCTTAAACCAATAAGGCTTTTTGGCTTCTGAGTCGCTAATTTGCCAGTATATAAAAGCACCATATAAAAGGAGGTAGGATTTCAGAAAAGGCAGGGTAGCAACTTGAACTGGATTACTTTCCAGTGGGTCACCTGTGTTCAGTTAGTAAAGATTTATCAGTAGTGTGTCTTTCTCTCTCTCTCACAATTATGAATCCGCTACAAATCACATTTTCAACTTGTTTAGTTCATATCTAGTGAATGCATGGGCTCTGCCAACTAATCAGGGTGTTTCTGAAAGTATCTGTTGTTTTCATTCCCCTAGATAAAAAAGACTTTCTCTGATATCTACAAAGCAACACTTCTTCATGGCATCTGATTTTCATCACTGTCCATCAGCACTTTGAATATTGATTTGATACTTGCTAGATGACTTGGTACCTTAGAAGTTTGTTCTGACAAGAATGGAATTATTAAGAAACTTCTTGCCGAAACCGGTTTGGCTTGGTGGATAGAGCATCGGTCTGTGGACTGAAAGGTCCCAGGTTTGATTCCAGTCAAGGGCATGTACCTTAGTTGAGGGCACATTTCCAGTGGGGGGCGTGCTGGTCGATGTCTCTCTCTCATCAATGTTTCTGATTTTCTATCCCTCTCCCTTCCTCTCTGTAAAAAAATCAATAAAGTTTTTGGTTTTTTTTTAAAAAAGAAACTTCTTTTGGTTGCAAATGGATGTACCTAGTAAGATGGTATAAGTGAGAACACAACAATGAGTTGCACATAGAGAGTAAGTTGGGTTAGATGGAAGATTGCTTTTACATTGTGATTTAAAACTCTGACTCTTCTGGAACTTGTCCAGATAGGAATACTTTTAAATATACTGTTTACAAATTATAAATGTATTTTAAATATATTCTTCTAATTTTATAATTGAAACTTTTAAAGTTAGTCCATTTTAGTGAGAATGTTCTTTTCTATTAGATTTAAAGATCTAATTTGACATTAAAAAACCTGATTGTTTCTGCCCTATCCAGTTGGGGTCAGTGGATAGAGCGTTGGCCTGCAGACCAAAAGGTCTCAGGTTCGCTTCCAGTCAAGGGCATGTACTTTGGTTTCAGGCTCCTCCCTGGCCCCAGCCTTGGTCAGGGCTCATGCAGAAGGCTTTCAGACTAGCTTTTCACTTTGGTTGATTTCCAAGAAAATATTTCATACCAGACTTAATTAATTGTAGAAATTGATTAAAAATTAAATTATTTAAAAATAATAAAGTATATTAACCATATTGTGTGTATACCCTAAGTGAAAATATAAATCCTGTAAAAAGCATACTTTTTTTTCCATTTTTTACTTACTTAAACATAACATTTGAGAACAAATATTGTCAATCTTGGATAATTTAATCTTTCAGGAATTCTAAGTAAGAAATTCCCAAGTGTTCATACTAAAACTGCATATAGTCTCTAATTATTTAGGCCCAAGAGGGTTCCATAAAAACCAAGTACTAGCAGTTCTTTTGGCTCATTGAAGACAGTGATGGCGTAGCTACTTTAACTTTCCCTGATTGCAAACTTGTCTGGGCAAGTGATGAGCAAGTTATAGTTGATGAACTTTCACATAAGGCAACTGAATTAATTTATTTCATTTTATTTACAATAATCCCTTTTCTAACATTTTACTGTAATTCATCTTCAGTTTGCTTATGACTTCCCCATGTTTATCTTGGACCATATTTATCTTCAGAACTCTAGACAAATTAGGTAGGCGATACTTTGAGATATGATTTAAAGTTTTTTCCTAACATTTTCTTATAATGCTTGCTCTGCTACTAATTCAGTCATGATAATTCATTACCTCAGGGGAGGGATGATGCAATGGAAAGCCGAAGTAAATCTTGGGGCTTTCTGATTACAACAATCTCTCTCTCTCTTGTGTGTGTGTGTGTGTGTGTGTGTGTGTGAAAGAGAGAGAGAGAGAGAAAGAGAGAGAGAGAGAGAGAGAGAGGGAATAAAGAAGAACTCAGCACATTAAAAATGGATTTGGAAGGATATATGGTTAGTCAAAGGGCACCAGTTTTCTTCTGAAGACTAAATTATTTCTTGGCCAGGAAAGAAAGTGAGTCAGAAGAGAAGCAAAGAAAGCTAAGATATTGATGCATCTCTGAGAAAGATTCCTGTGCTCTCCTCTCTCCCAATCACACACCTCACCCCACACCGGACCAAGTCCCAAGACAGAGGGTCTGGGTTCCCAGAGCAGAAGACTTCAGACTTATATTACTGTGCATCAACTTACTAAAAAAAAAATACCCCCCCAAAAAAACCTATATAATTTTGTTAAAGAACTTCACCCCCAAATTTTCAATTAAAAAAAGATTTAACAATGCTCCAAATAGAAAAAAAATCATCATAAAAGCAACATTAAAATAATGAGGTTCTGACTCAAGGATTGACACACATCAATGATTAGTCTAAGAAGCCCCAAAAGGACACTTGTTAAGTGACAACACTGACACTGTGAACCAATGAGAAAAGGACTGTCTTTGCAATAAAAATACCAATATTGGAAAAATTGGGACTTTATACCTACCTTAAACCACAATATCAACTCTGGGCCAATTATTGACCTAGATGTGAAAGTTAAAACAATAAAGTCATCAGAAGATAATACAGGAGAATATCTTCATTACCTGAAACATACAGTAAGAAAGGATGTCTTAAACAACATATAAGAAACACTAGCCCTAGCTAATTTGGCTCAGTGGATAGAGCATTGGCCTGGGGTCTGAAGGATACCAGGTTTGATTCTGGTCAAGGGCACATGTCTGGGTTGCAGCTCAATCCACAAGTAGGAGGCATGCAGGAGGCAGCTAATCAGTGATTCTTTCTCATCATTGACGTTTCTCTCTCTCTCTCCTCTCTCTCTTTCTCTCTGAATTTAATAAAAGAAGGGAGGGAGGGAGGGAGGGAGGGAGGGAGGAAGGAAGGAGAGAGAAAGAGAGAGAGAGAGAGACACAGAGACAGAGAGAGACAGAGAGAGAGAGAGAGAGAGAGAGAGAGAGAGAGAGAGAGAGAGAGAGAGAGGGAGGGAGGGAGGGAGGGAGGAAGGAAGGAAGGAAGGAAGAAAGAAAGAAAGAAAGAAAGAAAGAAAGAAAGAAAGAAAGAAAGAAAGAAAGAAAGAAAGAAAGAAAGAAAGAGCATAAAGTAAGGGTGCAGCCCCAGTTAGGAAAACGGCCTTGGCATCCTCCACAAGAGCCTGTTGCTGCTTCCCAGGATTTTCCAAACCCCTGGGCACACGCACAGCGATCACTGTGGGGAAGGATGCTTCCAGAAACAACACCGCCCGGTTACTGACAGGGATTCTTTGAGGACGCCCTGATTGATTTCTTCATTCTCAGTAAAGAAGGCAGACTCTGCTGGTTGAGGGTAAGAGGTAACTATTTCACAAGCTTTAAGGGGAAAATTTTTCTGAGATCTAGGGATACTGTGTTTTATGCTGCCTCTGCTAATAGCATAGACAATGTTAGTGTTCATATTTATTCCCAAATGGAGGATAATATGTCAATTTATACTTGACTACTTAAAGGATGTGATAATGATTACATCCAGAATTAAAGCTCTGAATTCTTCGTAAAAAAAAAAAGGCAATGTAAACTCAGCAATGCCATGATGCAAAAGTGCTCTATCTCCTGTATATTACTAGAAATAAAGGTTATTGACGTAATCCTTCCATCACCTAGTGGAGTTTATGCCTGGATCATTTCACTTAAGTGGACTGCTATAAGGAACCCCTTCCCATAAAACCTGTAGTGACTTATTAAGTAACAGACCCACTGTAGCTCAACCATCATTTAAAAAAGAATTTAAAAATAGCAACTTTCTCAAATGGGCTAAATTTGAAGTCCAGTTAATAAGATTTGACAAAAATCAAGTAAATTAAGTCAGGAGTATTGGACGTTCTCATGAGATAAAGTAAAATAAATAAACAAAGATAAAATTTTTAGAATTTCAGATGGCATGATATTATCAAAATAAAATCCAAACTAATCTATAACTAAATAACTAAAACTGGTGAGAGTTTTACAAGGTTGGTGGCAAAAAAAAAAAAAAATTAATTATATTCCTAATATCAGCAGTAAACCGTTAAGTTTGGAAAACTTTCCCAAAAGCATAAAATCATGAATATTTATAAGTAAATCTCAGAACTCTATCCAGAAAACTATAATCATCACTGAAATAAATTAATGAGGAAATATATGTATGAAGAATATGAAAACAATATCTCAAAAAAAAATACCTGCATCCCCATGTCCATTGCAGCACTGCTTACATTAAGCAAGACACAAACAATATGAGTTCGTTGACAGATGAATGGCTAAAGAAGTTGTGATACATTTATATGAATATTATTCAGCCATAAAGGAAGAAACCCTCTCATTGTATCAACATGGATGAAACTTAAGGTCATTATACCAAGTGAAACAAGTGAGACAGAAGAAGACAAATACTATCTGACCTCTCTTACATGTGAAATCTGAAGAAACTGGACTCATTAGAAACACAGAATAGATTGCTGGTTGCCAGTGCAGAAGTGGGGGTTGGGGGTATGGGTGCAGGTGGGCAAATGGCTCAAACGTTCACTTATAACATGAGTAAGTTTGGGGTTCTAAAATGCAGCATGATGACTATAATTGACAATATTGACAATATACTTGATTTACTTATAAATATTCATGGTTTTATGCTTTTGGGAAAGTTTTTTGTAAGAGAGTGGATTTTAAAAATTCTCACCACATACACACACACACACACACACACACACACACACACACAAGTTACTGTGAGGTGATGGATGTGTTAACTAACCTTATTTAGGTATTCATTTTGCAATGTATTTGTATATCAAAACATCACCTTGCCTTGGCTGGTTGCTCAGTGGTTAGAGCGTTGGCCCAAATACCAAAGTGTTTTGGGCTCATTTCCTGATCAAGGGGATATACTTTGGGTGCAGGTTCTATCCCTGACCCTGGTCAGGCCTTATGTGCGAGGCAACCAATAGATCTGTCTCTTTCAGTCGATGTTTCTCTTTCTCTCTCTCTCTCTCTCCCTTCCACTCTCTAAAATCCAACAGAAAAAATAACCTCCAATGAGGATTAAAACAAACACACACACACACACACACACACACACACACACACACACACAATTACCTTGTACACCTTAAGCATTAAATGCATAATTAACAATGAGATATAATTAATTAAGATATAATTAATCTCAATAAAGCTGGATAAAACAAGATTCATCCTTTAAAGATTAGAAATAGCTACTTCTGTCCCTGACTCTGCAGTCAGCCTTCCCTACAGGGGATGATTAGATCCAGAGATTTTCCAAAGACCTGGCTCAATAGCTGCCATGCTGTTGCTGACTGGAAGATCTTTGCCACAGTGACTGTGATAAGTGTGCCCAGTGGAATGGAAAAGCCTAGAAGCAGCCAAGGTCTCTTTGTAGAGTGAGTCGAGGCCGTTAGAGGATTTGCGGCTGTATCATTAGTTGCTAAACACTAGTTTGAATCTGTCTATCACACTCACAGTTAGCTTTAAGCGTTTCCTCCAGAAAGTTCCTCTCCACTGCTGACTGATTCCAAACACACTTGGCTGTCTGTGTAATGTTATTGCTTCTTAATTATTTCTGCTTGTTTTGCCAAGCTGTGTCTAGGTTGCTATAAAGTGTGTCTGACACTCCATCCTTGCTGTTGATACATGGCACTCAGAGACTGCTGTGAAATATGAAAACGCTTGGTATCTGTAAGTCTTGAGGAAGCTAATGGCAGAGATGAAACTGAATTCAACAAGAAGAAAAGAGAGAGAGAGAGAGAGAGAGAGAGAGAGAGAGAGAGAGAGAGAGAGAGAGAGAAAGAGAGAGAGAGAGAGAGGAAGGAAGGAAGGAAGGAAGGAAGGAAGGAAGGAAGGAAGGAAGGAAAGAAGGAAGGAAGGTAAAGTAAGGATACAGCCCAATTATGACAGTTCCAGATGTAAAATTTGAGCCCAATTCTAAATTTGACATTTTTGCTGTCTTTTTAAAAACTTCCTTTCTTTTGGTATTGTACTTTCATTTTATTATTTTTGTTTTTGATTCAAAGCCAATCAGTGATGGGTGGTATCTTCCCAAGAAGGAGACTCCCCACAGAGCACAAACTCTAGCAACATCAGATATGGCACGTGGAACCACAGGAAGCAGGGAGACGCGTCAGTGTAGGTGAGAGGTCTGGCTCTAAAAAGCCCGCACCTTCTTCTACTCGCACTTCCTGTTTCACAGACAGCCAAGAGCCAAGGTAATCTGGGTTTCTATTTTCAGTGTATAATGTGGTTCCTTGAGATGATATTGGATGATTTACATAAGAAACATCTAGACACTAAATCAACACAGCTTTCGATGATTGCTGTTCCTGTGTTGTTAATCCTGAAAATTAAAAGTGGCACATTGAATTTTTCAAAAATATAATGCTATGCCAGCAACCAAGTAGCAACATCAAACAATATTCTCTGGCCTCGTATCTTTATTGCTGTGTTATCCCCAGGATACAGCGTGAAGTAAACACAAAGTGCTTTCTTTCTGAGGTGTAGACCTGATGGTGACTTCCAGAAAACCCGTTAGGATGGTGTTCCACTGGCCAGCTTGCAGGAGAGATAAGAAGACATCTGAAAGACACCTGAAACATACCAGCTAATTCCCAGACAAAGGAAGTATGGCAATTTGAATACCGGTGGAGTGGAGTATCTGTCTTTAGTTTCCCTAGGCAGGATGTGAGGGAAATGGGAAAGAAGATGGTTAGGAAATGCAAAACAAAACAAGAAAACATGCCAACCATATAATAAAAGATAGCCTTAAGAAGTTTACCTTCTGGGGAATGCAAGATGGCTGCAGAGTAGCCAGAGGCTGCATCTGCTTCCAGTAATGGGCCAGATTTACAGCTAAACTACAGAGCAATCAACTTGAAAAACCAACTGAAGTGCAGGTGATCTGAAATATATCTAAGGAGCCCCGAAGAAGGCACATGGAGACTAGTGAGAAGAGCAGAGACCCAGGAAGGGAAAGCCCTAAACCCTATACCCACCCTTGAGCAGGTGCAGCGGTGGCTGAGAAGCCAGAAGAATAGTACGGCTGCAAAGAACTCCTACAACTCAAAACCAGGAAGACAAACTCCAATTAAAGAGTGGTCAAAGGACCTGAATAAACACTTCTCCAAAGAAGACACACAGATGGACTAGAGCAGTGGTTCTCAACTTGTGGGTCGTGACCCCTTTGGGGGTCAAACGAGCCTTTCATAGGGGTCGCCTAAAACCATTGGAAAATGTAGCAATGTAGTTCAAGACAAAATTTCATTTATTTGTAATTAGAAATAAATATTTCACAATATCTAATTGTGATTATCACTATGCTTTAATTTTGTTCAATTTGTAACAATGAAAATACATCCCGCAAATCAGATATTTACATTATGACTCATAACAGTAGCAAAATTACAGTTACGGAGTAGCAACGAAAATAATTTTATGGTTGGAGGTCACCACAACATGAAGAACTGTATTAAAGGGTCTTGGCATTAGGAAGGTTGAGAACCACTGGCCTAGAGGCATATGAAAAGATGTTCAGCATCACTGATCAGCAGAGAGATGAAAATTAAAGCCACAATGAGATATCACCTTACACCTGTCAGAATGACTATTGTCAACTCAACAAACAAGTGTTGGTGAGGATGTGGAGAAAAGTGCACTCTTGGTGAACATGTAGATTAGTGCAGCCAGTAGGGAACTTCCTCAAAACATTAAAAATGAAACTGCCATTTGACCCAGTTATCCCACTTCTGGGAATCTATACTAACAATAGAAGGCTGGGATGCTGTCATGTAATAACCAATCAGGGTGGAGGTGGATGATGATGGAGAGCTCTCAGCATGCCTGCTCTAGAGGTCTGAAGGGCGCAGAGAGGAAGGGAGAGCAGATAGGCAGTTAGGGGGATCAGGCCAGGAGGGGACTGTAGTGAGGGAACTCAGGCTATCAGGGGAACAGTTAGGAGCATCAGGCAGGAAGGCAGGTGAGAGGTTAGGAGTCAGTGGTTCTGGATTGCAAGAGGGATCCTGGATTGGAGAGGGTGCAGACTGAGCTGAGGAAACCCTCCCCGCATCCCCTTATGTACCAATTTCGTGCAACAGGCCTCTAGTATATCATAAGAATCCTGAAACAACAATCAGAAAAAATTTATGCACTTCTATGTTTATAGCAGCATTATTGCCAAGATATGCAAACAGCCCAAGTGCCCATCAATAGGTGAGTGGATAAAAAAGCTGTTGTACATTTATAGAATGAAATACTCTGGCTGCACAGAGGGACCTGGAGGTTATGATGCTAGGCAAAATAAGCCAGTTAGAGAAAGGTGAAAATCACATGATCTCACTTCCATGTGGAATCTAATAAACAAAGTAAACTGATGAACAAAGTAGAACCAGAGGGATTCATGAATGGAACAGAGTGACAGATCTCAGAGGAGAGAAGGGGTGGGGGGAACCAAAAGAGATTAACCAGAGAATATATACAATATGTATATATGCATAGCCCATGGATACAGACAATAGTATGGTGAAGGCCTGGGTTGTGGGAAGGAGCTAGGTGACAAAGGAGGGGAAAATGGTTGCAAAGAAAGAAAAAATGTAATACTGTCAACAGTAGTAAAATAAAATAATAAAAATGAAAACAGTTCAGAAGAAGGAAGAGCAGGAAGAGGAAGAGCAAGAGGAGGAGAAGGAAGAGGAGGAGGAGAAGGAGGAAGAGGAGGAGGAGGAGGAGGAGGAGGAGGAGGA
>PVJN01018399.1:0-39007 GCA_004026805.1 Lasiurus borealis
GCCCTTGCTGCACTGGCCCAGCGCGCGCAGCACCGTCTCCCGGGCGCAGGGGTCGGCGTCGGGGCGCTCTCGGCAGGTGTACAGGCTGCCACCTCCTCCTCCTCCTCTGCGCTCCGGGGGCGCCATCTGGATGGTCACCGCGCTCTGCAGGCGGCGCGGGTGCCGGGGACCCCCGCGAATCCGCAGCGTCATGGGGCCCAGGGGCGCCGCGGGCACCTCGGGGCGCCTCGGGGCTGCGTCGGGCACCGGGGCCCTGCATGGCCTGCTGGCCCGGAGCCCCCAGGACAGGGGCGGGGACAGCGGCGGGGACAGGGGCGGAGGCGGAGGCGGGGCGCAGCGCCGGGGGTGCGCACCCCCGAGGGCGCGGCCCAGCTCCAGGCTCCCCCGCGGCGGGCGCAGGGCGGGCCTGGGCGGGGGCAGCGGGCGCGCCCAGGCCGAGGGCCGCAGGGAGGCGTGCGCCGTGCGCAGGTAGCTGCTCAGGGACCGGCTCAGGTAGCTGCCCATGATGCGGGCGGCCGGGCGCCGGACGGTCCGGCTGCGGGGAGGTTCCAGACGGGGGCGGGGCGGGGCTGGCCGTTGGCCTCTGGGGGGGAAAGAGGGGAGAGGAGGACCGTGCGTGCGGGCCTGCACGTGCCGGAGCCGTGACCTGCGCGCACGCGGGGAGCGCGCGGCCCTGGACCCTGCGCTCCGAGGCTGGGGACCCCTGGACCTGCGCGCACGCGGGGAGCGCGCGGCTCTGGACCCTGCGCTCCGAGGCTGGGGACCCCAGGACCTGCGCGCACGCGGGGAGCGCGCGGCCCTGCACCCTTCGCTCCAGGCCGGCCCTGGCGAGGGTGGGAGAGGGTGGCCGTGCGCGCGGGCCTGCACATGCCAGAGCCGTGACCTGCGCGCACGCCGGGAGCTTGCGGCCCTGGCCCTGCGCTCTGAGGCGGGGACCCCAGCGCCCCGCAGGCGGATCCTGGCGCCACGGGGCGCTGGGCACAGGGCCGGGGGGCCCTCCCGCTCTGCACTGCACGGTCAATGGCAGGAAACAGCCTCACTTCCACCAGGTGCAGGACGTGCAGAAAGCGGGCCGAAGGGCACATGCCTCCAGGCGGTGACGCGGGGACACACACACACACACACACACACACACGCACGCACACACGCCCTGGGGCGCTCCTTGAAGGGAAAGCAAGGGGCTCCTTGGAGTAGCCAAAGGGGGTGCGTGCGTCTTCCTCCTGCTGGAGCGGCTGCTAACGGTCCCTGGTGGCATTTCTGATTGAGGGAATGGGAAAGCCATCGGGGATGTGGGTGTGAGCACCAGCAGCGCAGATTGGGGGAGCGCGCACCTCACTTCTGTCCTCATGCATTCCGGGTGGGCTTGTTCCCTCGGAAGGCCGCCGTTCTCACCAAGGCCGCCCCCCGCCACCCGGTTCTACTGGGGAGGCGGGCAGAGGGAGGCCCGTCTAACGCTCTGGTTGGAAACTTCCAAGGTCAAGGCCGTGGGAGCTGGTGACAGGGCGCAGGCGTGGAGGCGGCGCAGGCGGTGGGGATCCATCTCTTCTGGAGCGAGGACCTCAGAAGGCAGCTCACTGCGGGGCCGGCCCCAGTCTCCCCCAAAAATGCCGGGAGGGGAGATGGACAGAGAGGAAAGGCCCCGAATCCGTCACACCCAAGAGTGAACCACCCATCCCCCCAGACCTGGGAGGTGGACAGCTGGCCGGTGCGGACACTGACGCTGCTGCAGAAGGTCCAGGGGTCAGGGACAGGCCGTGGTCTGGGAAGGAGGACTGTGGCCAGCTGGCGGTACCCGGGAATGGAATCCCTACCAGTCTCCTCTCACGTATTATTATTATTATTATTGTTATTATTTTGGCCAATTCCTTACTTAAGGGATGACCCCCAGGTTTATTTTCTTTTTTCTTTTTTTAATAAACATGCCTCGTTTTTTATTTTTTTAATATATTTTATTGATTTTCACAGAGAGGAAGGGAGAGGGATAGAGAGCTAGAAACATCGATGAGAGAGAGACATCCATCAGCCGCCTCCTGCACACCCCCTCCTGGGGATGTGCCTGCAACCAAGGTCAATGCCCTTGACCGGAATCGAACCCGGGACCCTTAAGTCCGCAGGCCGACGCTCTATCCACTGAGCCACACCGGTCAGGGCATCATTTTTTTCTCGAATACGATTTTCCTGATAGAACCGCTCTCCATGGCTCCCGAACCTGTCTCTTAAGGTGGTGATGGCATCTGACCACATGATCTAGCGCAGTGGTCGGCAAACTCATTCGTCCACGGAGCCAAATATCCACAGGACAACGATGGACATTTCTTTGGAGAGCCACATTTTTAACCTTAAACTTCTTTTAACGCCACTTCTTCAACATAGACTCGCCCGGGCTGCGGTCTTTTGTGGAAGAGCCACACTCCAGGGACCCAAGATCCGCTGGTCCAGTGCCATTGGGGATGGAGTCCTCCCTACCCCCCATGTCTACAGAATTCCTGGTGTCCTCTCTGCAACATTAGCCATGAGCAGTGATTCTCAACCTTCCTAAGGCCGCGACCCTTTAAGACAGCTCCTCATAGGGTGGTGACCCCCAACCATAACATGATTTCCGTTGCTACTTCATCACTATAATCTGGAACTGGAATGTACATATCTGATAGGCAGGATGTATTTTCATTGTTACAAATGGAACATCATTAAAGCATAGGGATTCATCACAAAAACAATATGTAATTACATATTGTGAAATATTTATTTCTCATTACAAATAAATGAAATGTCTTGAATCGTGGTGTAGCATGGGCAACAGGTCTTCCTATGACAACAATAAACTACATGGCTACACTTTACTACACCGAGGAGCAGTGTGTTGGTTCCTAAGACCGTGGGAAATAGGTGTTTTCCAATAGTCTTAGGCGACCCCTGTGAAAGGGTCATTCGACCCCCAAAGGGGTTGTGACCCACGGTTGAAAACCGCTGGCCATGAGCTTGAGGCTCATGCCCTCTGACAAACCAGCCTCCTGCGGGGAGCGAGAGGCGTGAGGGAGTCCGTAGATCAGCATGCTGACCGGGCAGAACTGGTTTTCGTGGCCATTGGAGACGTCCATCTCCTCTCAGGCACCACCGCACAGTGGCTCTCTCCAGCTGGTGGATGCTGGGGATCAGCGTCTATCTATCCGCTGGAAACTCGTTTCCTAAATGGAATCTGACAAGAGAATCCAAGATGACACCAGAGGTAAACACCTACACTGCTGCCTCTCACAATTGCAAAACTACAGCTAAAAGTCAGAACGGACAGCACCCAGAGCCACAG
Organism: Lasiurus borealis; assembly: GCA_004026805.1. Taxonomy (NCBI): domain Eukaryota; kingdom Metazoa; phylum Chordata; class Mammalia; order Chiroptera; family Vespertilionidae; genus Lasiurus; species Lasiurus borealis. The sequence goes on from PVJN01018399.1 coordinate 3,305, forward strand.
GAAGGCTGGCTGAGTGGGAATTCTACAGCTAGAGGGAAAGAGAGGGCTCGTGGAGACCCAGAGGAGCTGCAGAAAGCTGAGTTATACGTGCACGTGGAGAGAGCTGGTGCCGGAGAGCCTGGCTGGCTTTCTCTGGCGGGAGGGAGACGGAGACTCTCAACGGCATTGAACCCCTTATCCTACGACACTGAACCCCAGACCCAGCCAAAACTCATACGGGGGGAGTTTGGACTGTGAAAAGGGAGAGGTGCACAGAAAATTAGAGGAGTCTCGGAGGATTGGAGGGCTGGTGGCGCGCACGGCATTGCGTGCAGAGGACCGACAGCTGATTCTGCCGCTGGCTTTTACGAGCGGGCGGGAGACAGACCCTCCCAACTGTGCCACTTCTGAGTCCACTAAACCCCGTTTTGGGCAAAACCCTGGGGACCTAGACTCGTGTGGTCCCGGAGTGCAGGGGAACAGAGGGGCAGCGGTCTAGAGGCACTGCTAGAGAGCATGTGTGCACACAGGGACTGCTCCAGCCATTACCCAGTCACGTGAGACTCAGGGGCCGGGGAGGGCGGGGCTGACTGTGATTACCAAGTCAGGTGAGACTCAGGGGCCGTGGAGGGCGGGGCCGACTGTGATTACCCAGTCACGTGAGACTCGGGGCCATGGAGGGCAGGGCCGACTGGAAGGCAAGGCAGTCCCTTAAGCTTTGAGACTCCACCCATCCCAAGCTCAACAGAGGCTTCTTCGGTTTTCCAAGTCTGGTATCATAGGGCTGAATCCAACACAGAAGTTCTCCTGGCATAGTGAAAATACTGAGACAAGGGAAGGGATCACAAACAAAAGAAATGGAGGAAAACAAACGACTGGATAGAGAGTTCAAAACCACGCTTATAAGGTTTTTCAAGAATCTCCTAGAAAAGCTGGATAAAGTTAGCGAGTCCCAAGAGGAGATGGAAAAGGACCAACTAGAGATGCAAAAGATCCACCTAGAGATGGAAAAGGACCAATTAGAGATGATAAAGAACCAAATGGAAATTAAACAAACACTGACTGAAATAAAAAAATAAAAGACATTTGACAAAATCTAGTTTATCAAGTTAGGGAATTCTCCTGCATTTCTGTCTTCACTTTTGAGCTGAGGTTCATCTAGTTTATCGAGTTAGGGAATTCTCCTGCCATTTCTGTGTTATGAAAATGTGTTTAAGTGGTGAGTTTTGTCAAATGTCTTTTAGGAGTCTGTCGACACGGAAACAGGAGTTTCCCACTTAGATGTGCTGAGGGGGTGAGGTATATTAACCATAGTGTGTCGTTCCTAAGACTGAACCTCCTCGCGATACTGAAAAAATCAGGCACATGGACAGAGTACATCATTCTTCTGATGTGCTTGGGTTCTGCTTTGAATATTTTACTTAGCTTTCTTTTTTCCTAAATATTCTTTAAAGACAATGGCCTATTGTTTACTTTGGGGGAGGAGGGTCCCAATTTGGGGTGGGTTTTGATGTCATTGTTACCTGGCCTTCAAAAAAATAAGAATTAAAGCCCTAGCCAGTTTGGCTCCGTGGATAGAGCGTGGGCCTATGGACTGAAGGGTTCAGGATTGGATTCCAGTCAAGGGCACATGCCCAGGTTGTGGGCTTCGATCCCCAGTAGGGGGTGTGCAGGAGGCAGCCTATCAATGGTTCTTTCTCATCGTTGATGTTTCTATATCTCCCTCCCTCTCCCTTCCTCTCTGAAATTAATAAGCAGATACTTAAGCCTGACTGGTATGGCTCAGCGATAGAGCGTCAGCCTGCGGATTGAGGAGTCCCGGGTTCCATTCTGGTCAAGGGCATGTACCTTGGTTGCGGGCACATCCCCAGCAGGGGGTGTGCAGGAGGCAGCTAATTGATGTTTCTCATTGATATTTCTAACACTCTCTCCCTCTCCCTTCCTCTCTGTAAAAAAAAAAAACAATAAAATATGTATTTTTTAAAAAAAAGAATCTACTTTTTAAAAAAAGAATGAAAGAATTGGGGGACTTTTGTTCTCGTGGGAACAATTTAATCCCTAAAAATCCAGTGTCAACCGGTAAAAACAGTCATTACAGTTTGATGTATTAAATGGGAACTTGGGTGTTGGTGTAGTTCCCACCACGTGTACTTCATTTCTTTTTTATTTTTTTTTTAAGTGCTAATGGAAAGTGCAATGATATAGCACTTTACTTTGTTGTGTTTTTTTTTAATATATTTTATTGATTTTTTTTATAGAGAGGAAGGAAGAGGAATAGAGAGTTAGAAACATCGATGAGAGAGAGACATCGATCAGCTGCCTCCTGCAGACCTCCTACTGGGGATGTGCCTGCCACCAAGGTCCATGCCCTTGACCGGAATCAAACCCTAGGACCTTTCAGTCCACAGGCCGACGCTCTATCCACTGAGCCACACCGGTTTTGGCCGTATACTTCATTTCTAAAGGAGAAACAAGTGCCAAGCCCAAACGCCTCACGTAGAATAAAACTTCTATTTAGGAAAAATTCAAAAAAAAGAAAAAAAAAAATCCCGGCTCTGCCGTGTGTTGGGAGAGAGAGCATGGACCGGCCAGGGACTCCCCGCACCCGCTCCTCCTCCTGCGGTGCCTCCTGGCACCATGACTGTGCAGGGAACTGTCACAGCGCATCCTCAGGTCCGTCCAGCCCTCAGGGAAACGGTGCCGAACAGGGGGCGGGCGCCGGGCCAGACGGTGAAACATCCCGGCCTTGGCTCGCCGCCAGCCCCCGGGGAGGGAGGCGCCCTGACTCAGGCGTCGTCCTCGGAGCCGTCCCTCCCCGCGGCCAGATCTTATCCGAGGGACAGAGGCGGCCCGGCCGGCTGGTGGCTTGGCGATTGTTTTCCCCCAGAGCCGCTTCCGGAAGGAGATGCCGGTGAGGTCACCGTCTCCTGGCAGAGCAGCAGGGGTGAACAATGACGGGGCAGGGGCGAGGAGCGCGGGGCAGGGGGGTGTTTCTCTGCAGCCCGTGTACCAGCGCTGCCACATCAAAGGGCATTCTTATCTTCAAAGCGCAGCCCGGGGAGGCGGGCCTGGCCGAGGTCAGGGTCACGGGGCCCAGTGCGTGTGGAGCTCTTCCTTCTACATCGTCCTGGGAGGCGGCTCCGGGTTGCTCCCGAGTCCCCATGGGCCGCAGGCTTCTGTTCGGTGGGAGGCCTCCATTTTTTTTTTTTTTGGAAGCAGATTGAAAACCAACTCTCGCCGAAACCAGTGTGGCTCAGTGGATAGAGCGTCGGCCTGCAGACTGAAGGGTCCCAGGTTCAATTCCGGTCAAGGGCATGTATCCTGGTGGCGGGTACATCCCCAGTGGGGGGCATGCAGGAGGCAGCTGATCAATGTTGTCTCTCTCATCCATGTTTCTGACTCTCTATCGCTCTCCCTTTCTCTCTGTAAAAAAATCAATAAAATATATTTAAAAAAAATAAAATAAAACCAACTCTCATAAGGAGGATGGACGCTAGTGTCACCTCCGGGAGATGATGACAGCGGTGACCAGAAGGAAACAGGGGCCTGGCAACCAACAGTTCCGAGAGGGACTCCCTCAACCACCTCTGACCGCTGGGCGTGGTGGGGTCAGCATGAGTGCCTGGCACTCTGTGTGGTTAACAGGCTATGTGTTTATTCAACAGAGATTCACAGGAGACCCTGTGCCAAGTACTGATCCACTCATTGTACCTAATAATAGATAAACATGTAAATTGACGTACCTCCGCTATGCCCACAGCCAGTCGGTAGTGGGTATGCATATTAACCCAACAAAGATGGCGGTTAATTTGCATAGGCAGGGCAGAGTGGCTGGGTGGAGTGGGACACCTGCTGGTGGGGAGGAGGCGGAGGGAACTACAGGAGTGGTGCTCTGGCCGGGAGAGGGGACTTGCAGGCTCCTGGGCAGCCGGGAGCGAAGCCAGGGAAGGAAGGCCTATTCTTGCATGAATATTGTGCAACGGGCCTCTAGTTTAATGCTCATGCCTTACAAGGTTGGTAGTTTTATTATCTGTATTATATGGATGAGGCGATCGAGGCACCGAGAAGTTAAGCATTTTGTCCAAGGACACAGAGCTGGTAAATGGCGGAGCTGGAGAAAATGGAGTTCAGGTGATGTAGCACATGTGCTCTCTTTCTCTAAACGGTGGAAGCCACGTGCATTGCCAGCCCCGCTTCCTGGGTCCTGTGAGGCGCTGTGACTTAAAGTTGGTGAGAGAGACTGCCTCGCTCTGTGAATTTTTTTTAACCTCCACGTTGACAAGGAATATCTCACCCCTTTTCTCTCCATCTTCCCAAGCAAATTATACAAAGGGGAAACCATGCCCCGTGCAGCTTCCGAGTCTGGCCTCTTTCCCCCACACTCTGCCCTTTCCCTCCCCCGCATGCCGGGACTGTTCCTCTCCCCACAGGGTTTCCCTCTGAAGGAGGCCCTCCGGCCATTCGCTTTCCCACCATGCCTCTCGGTGGCTCAGTCTTGCGTTGTCTTTGGTGAGCATCTACGTTTGTAAAATGCGTCCCTTGCCATTCACACCCAGTGAGTGCCCTTCTGCATGCGTGTCAGGCACACAGCCCGGTGGCCAGACAATCTACATGTCACAGAGTGGTCCCGCTGGCCCCGCTCATGGTCACCACAACCCCACAGGCCAGACACCCCAGGCTGTACCCCAAGTCCCCATGTGGCTGTTCTCCACCTACCACCTGTCCTCCATCGCTCGACCTCACTGGGCTCCTGGGGAAGACAGAGCAAGGAGAAGGACATGGAAGGCAGGGAAGCATCTGGGGTTCACTTTAAGAAAGCACGGTGTCGCCCTCAACCACAGCTGCCCTGAACAGCCCGCTCTGCTCTCCTGGCTGTGAAGTGGGAGTTTGCAAAGCAGCCTCATGCCCAGGCCAAGCGCCAGTCACTGGCCAGCCTCTCCACCGTGGCACCAGCCCAAGGAGACGCAGTTAAGCAAACTGCTTCAAAAATGGAAAAGCTGGTCCTAGCCGGCTTGGCTCAGTGGATAGAGCATCAGCCTGCGGACTGAAAGGTCCCAGGTTCGATTCCGGCCAAGGGCATAGGCCTAGGTTGCAGGCTTGATCCCCCAGTGGGGGGCCTGCAGGAGGCAGCCAATCAATGATTCTCTCTCATCATTGATGTTTCTATCTCTCTCTCCTTCTCCCTTCCTCTCTGAAATCAATAAAGAACTATATTTCAAAAAATAATACGCCGAAACCGGTTTGGCTCAGTAGATAGAGTGTTGGCCTGTGGACTGGAGGGTCCCGGGTTCGATTCCGGTCAAGGGCACATGCCGGGGTTACAGACTTGATCCCCAGTGGGGGTGTGCAGGAAGCGGCTGATCTCATCGATGTTTCTAACTCTCTATTCCTCTCCTTTCCTCTCTGTAAAAAAAATCACTGAAATATATTTAAAAAAATAAATAAAAATAAAATGATAATAACAATAAAATGGGAAAGATAACGCCGGGACTTTTGTGTTTCAGGATAAAAGGAAGATACAGGAGGAGATCTCCGAGAAGCGCCTGAAGATAGAGGAGGAGAAGCTGCAGCATCAGCACCTGAAGGTAATGAGCGCCTTCCCTTGCTCTCGGGGGGGGGCCTGGTGCCAGCTGCCCTCCTGGCACTCGGGTTGGACAGGAAGCAGTGTTAGGAAGGAAGGTGGCCCCGAGCAGCCCTCCCATCACCCTCCTGGCCTCAGTGATGTCTGCCTTTCCCGGCAGCACGTGCAGGACTGGGCCTGGCCTTCTACCGCGTCAGCCTTCGCTCCTGAACTTCCTCACGTTCGAGGGCGCACCAGGTGGAGGCTCCAGGCCTGGCCGTCCGGCCCAGAACTCGGCCTGGCTTCACCTCCCGGGGGGGGCAGGTCCCCGAGAAAGTCCCTTTTCAAACCCCTGGGAGGCCCGCCCTTCCCCAGGGATGTAGAACGCACCCCGCCCGGCCCGCTGAGGACGCCGAGCCCGAAAGCTCATCCAATGGGTGCAGTACCGGCTGAGAACGGTTTGGGTCTCTGTTTTAGTTTCTTGGGACAGAACATGAGATCATACCCCTACGAAAGTTCCATTTTAAAGTCAGACTTTCCACCTCCTGTGGGCGTGGGTGTGGGCGCGGCCGAGGTGACTAAAGCGCTGAGGCTCAGCGTTTCCGTGCGGGGCTGTCCCGGGAGGCAGCGGGCTCCTCGGAGCAGGCCCGAGCAGGAAGCGTCGGGCGGCGGGCTGCCAGGGGCAGAGGTGCAAACCCCGAGAGGAATCCGCCTGCACTCAGGGGGCCCACACCCCGAAGTCAGAGTGGCCCATTCCACTAAGCCAGCAGTTCTCAACCTGTGGGTCGCGACCCCTTTGGGGGTCGAACAACCCTTTCACAGGGGTCGCCTAAGACCATGGGAAAATGCAGATATTTACATCATGATGCATCACAGCAGCAAAATTTCATGGTTGGGGGTCACCACCCCGTGAGGAACTGTATGCAAGGGTCGAGGCCTGAGGAAGGTTGAGAACCACTGCACTAAGCCCATCTCTCTGGTGGAGCGAGGCACCGCCTCTGAGCAGACATATCACTGAAGACGCCAGTGCCCCGGGTCTCGGGATCCTGGGTGTGTCTTTGCTGGGACGGGCGGCTCTCCGGGACGTTAAGCACCCCACACACACCCCGTCCTGTGGGTCACCGGACCCAGCATCGCGGTCAGAGTCTGAAGCCACGGAGAGACGCAAAACACACTCAGACCTAGAAAACGTCTCTTTTCTGGGCGTCCGTTGCACTCATGGTTTCAACAACAAATTGATTCCCAGAGTCTGTGCCACGATGTGTAGGAGGTAGAAGTGCCTCGGGAAACCTTTCTCTGAAACACTGCCCAGCCCGACAGGTGTGGCTCTGTGGGTGAGCGTTGAGCTAGGAGCCAGGAGGTAATGGTTGGATTCCCTCCCGGTCAGGGCACCTGCCCAGGTTTCGGGTTCTGTCTCCAGTAGGGGGCGTGCAGGAGGCAGCCCATGGATGATGCTCTCTCATCACTGACGTGTCTATCTCTCTCTGCCTCTCCATTCCTCTCTGACATCAATAAAAATATACACTGAGTGTCCAGATGTTGATGATCTCTGAACGCATAATCATCTGGCCACTCAGTGTATATATCCTAGAGAATAAAAGGCTAATATGCAAATGGTCCGCTCTACTAGAAGTCTGACCAGCAGGCAGGCCCATGTCCCCTCCCCTTGGCCAGGCTGGCCGGGCCCCACTCATGCACGAATTCATGCACTGGGCCTCATACACACACACACACACACACACACACTGAGTGGCCAGATTATTATGCGTTCAGAGATCGATGTCTCTCTCTCATTGATGTTTCTAACTCTCTATCCCTCTCCCTTCCTCTCTGCAAAAAAAATCAATAAAATATATTTTTTAAAAAAAAGATTGAGCAAGTGGTTGACAGCAGTGCTAGACACACCGAGACAGCATTTTGCCTCGGGATAAGGAGGGGGAATGCAAACTCTCTCCGAATACTGCCCAGCCGTTGCTACGGGAGACACGAACAGGATGGAGGGAAACCCCTCCAAAATTCACACACCTCTGCCACCGGCTTTCCCTCCCTTCGGACTCAGGCTCAGGAATGGACTTCTTCCCGGCAAGTTCAGGGGCATTTTCTCTCCTTATGATGACGATGAAACAGAGATCTCCTTCGTTTTTGGTAAAGCGGACACAATTCCAACTCGCCACCCTGGCTGGTTCGGCTCAGTGGATAGAGCATCGGCCTGTGGACGGAAGGGTCTCGGGTTCGATTCTGGTCAAAGAGACATGCCCCACCTGCCACCATGATCCCCAGCAGGGGGCGTGCAGGAGGCAGCTCATCAATGATTCTCTCTTATTATTGATGTCTCCCTTGCTCTCTGAATTCAATAACAATATATTTAAAAAAAAAAAAAAAAAGGAAATGCCAGGTTTGTCCAGGCCGGGTGGTGAGAGAGGATCGTGTCTCGGGGAAGCGTGCCGTGTGGAAAGGCCGAGCTCTGGGAGGGGTCAGAGGTCGGGGGTGCAGCTGGGTTCAGGAACCGTCTCTCTGTCTCCCGACCCAGAAAAAGGCCCTGCGGGAGAGCTGGCTGCTGGACGGGGTTGGCGGCGGCGGGAAGGAGCAGGAGGAGCTGAAGAGGCAGAACCAGCAGGACCAGCGGCAGATCCAGGCCCTGGACCAGAGCATCCTCAGGTAAGGCCCCCCGTGTCCTGACTCAGTCCCCACGTCACATGGAGAATGGAGAGGGAGAGAGAGAGAGAGACATCCATGATGAGAGAGAATCATTGAGCTCCCACCTCCTACAACGCCCCACCCTGGGGATGGAGCCCACAACTCGGGTATATGCCCTGAGCAGGAATTGAACCCTGACCTCCTGGTTCATAGGTCGACGCTCAACCCCTGAGCCAACCGGCCAGGCCAGCTTCAGTTTCTATAAGGAGCTCCGTGATGTAGAAATAGAAAGGTGAACGGATTTTGGTGCCGGTCATGGTTGAGCCAGATTTAACTCCCTCTCTTTCGGGGCCACGATGAACCCCTAACCTAAGGTTCCCATCGACCTGCACTAGGCAGTCTGTGCCTTAATGACCGTCTCCCCAACCCCAGCCGGCCATGTCTCGCTGGTGCAGATAATCGGGGAGCAGCGACATAGACCAGCCGCTCCGTTGTGATCACATGAGAGGGGAGAGAACAGAGTGAGGGGGGGGGAGAACACAAAACACCTACCATTTGTTTTTTTTGTTTGGTTTTTATTTTATTTTATTGATTTTTCACAGAGAGGAAGGGAGAGGGATAGAGAGTTAGAAACATTGGTGAGAGAGAAACATCCATCAGCCGCCTCCTGCACGCCCCCCACTGGGGATGTGCCCACAACCAGAATACATGCCCTTGAACGGAATCGAACCTGGGACCCCTCAGTCCGCAGGTCGACGCTCTATCCACTGAGCCACACCGGTTTCAGCTGTTTCTTCTCCCTAAGTCCGCCGTTGCCTAGAAACACCGGGGAAACTAATCCGAGGCAGTTACCGGCGTCACACCCATGCCCAGCCTGCTTCCCGCTCACTCTCCGCGTTTAAGCCACTGGTTTGCCAGACTTGCTGTTCGTCTGTGGTTGTCTTTAATTCCCAGAGATTCTGATTATTTGTAGTTTAGGAGCTTTTCAAACCCAACAAAAGGAGCTAAGTAAATGAATTTTCCAGGAAAAAAAAAAGGAAGAAATCTATTCACAAACCCCACCCTTACCTTACCACACACACCCCCAAAAAAATGCCTAATACAATGCCTGGCACGTGGCCTGAACACGTGACTGCTCGGCCTAATAAGGGAGTGGGTGGAAAAACGGGTGATGAAGAGACAGGAGGATGGACGGACGGATGGATGGATGGATGGGTGGACGGACTTAGAAAATATCGGCGTGAGGGACCAGAGGAAGACTAGACAATGGCCTGAACATTAATGAACTAAAAAGAAACGTCTTGAAATTCTAAGCCTATCCAAGCACCTCTCTCTCTATATCCCTTAACCTTTCAAAGTGCTTTTGCACTCAAAATAGTAGAAGGAGCTTGTAGCACAAATATGAGACCACCCGCTGAGGGGACGTAGACCGAGGGCTCTGGATTTGACTAAAGAAGGAAGGAAGGGAGAAAGGAAGGAAGGGGGAGGACCGCTGGTTTCAGTGACCCATCCCCCAGGTCCCCGGTCACAGAGAAAGAAAGTGCGGCCCTGGCCGGTGCTGCTCAGTGGACAGAGCATCAGCCTGCAGACCGTAGGGTCCTGGGTTCAGTTCCCAGCCAAAGGCATGTACCTCAATGACAGGCCCTGGTCGGGTGTGTGCAGGAGGCCACCGATCCATGTGTCTCTCTGTCTCTCCCCCTCCCTTCCACTCTCTCTAAAAACAGATGAAAAAACACCCTCAGGTGAGGATTAACAACCGGAGAAGGAAATGCCAGGGCAGAGACTCGTGGCGAGGGAGGAAGGTGTGTGCGCCAAGGGGCGCGGGCACCCAGGTTCCCCAGGAGAGCTCCACCTCCCTACCCCCTGCTTGAAGACCTCACCCCCTCGCAGTGCATCCGGTCCACCGGAAGGCAGGTGTCGCCACTCCGTCCCTTTAGACCACCCCCGACGCGAGGTACTTGTTGGAGATCCATGCTGCATGAAGCTAGCATGTGCTCTGGGCGTGCAGGGAGCCTCAGGAACACCGGGGCGGAGCGACATGAAGGGGCCGGGAGGCAGGAAGACAGTGGCGGCTCTGTCCCCTGCAGGGATCAATGGGAGGGGAACAAAGCCGGCGACTGTGTCCGACAGGCACCCGTGAATGGGTGTGTCGCTTCATTATGTGGCCACAAGTGGTTTATTCACCGAAAATGTTTCCCCGCCACTTAAACTCGAGGAAAGGAAAAGGCTTTCTCTCCCAGCTCAGGGAGAGCGTCCGTGGTCAGCGGGCCACGTCCTGGGCGCCGTGGTGGGGGGTCCCCTGGGAAACCCCGGCCGCCTCTGCAGAGAGCAGTGTGGTTCCACGCATGTAGGTCTCATGAAGGGTTGGTGCCTAGCAGGTGGGTCCCGGCAGGGCCTGATCAAACACCGCGCACCCAGCCAGGCCGGCGTGGCTCAGGGGTGGAGCGTCCACCTAGGAGAGTCACGGTTAGATTCCCGGTCAGGGCCCAGGCCCTGGTGGCAGGCTGGATCCCCCAATAGGGGGTGTGCAGGAGGCAGCCGATCCATGATTCTCTCTCATCACTGATGTTTCTCTCTCTCTCTCTCCTCCTTCCTCCCTGAAATCAATAAAAATATATTTAAAATACACACACACACACACACACACACACACACGCACATGTACCCAGCCTCTGCCTGCCAAGGCATTTGAGAGGCCCCTATCCACCCAGGCTCCACGCCCATCTACACGTGAACACGCACCCATTGGAAACCACCCGTGTCACCAGCACAGGGAAGTTCCCGGGTCCCCACAAACCAGTGGGGCTCCTGCATTTTGACGGACAGGGAACCCCTTCACCTACAAAGCCCTGTTCTGGTGGAGAGGGCTTGTTTGTCTCCTAGCCCAGCGGTCGGCAGACTCATCCGTCCACAGAGCCAAATAGCAACAGCACAACGATGGGAATTTCTTCGGAGAGCCACATTTTTTTAACTTAAACTTCTTCCAACGCCACTGCTTCAACATAGACTCGCCCGGGCCGTGGTCTTTTGTGGAAGAGCCACACTCTAGGGGCCAAAGAGCCTCAGGTGGCTCATGAGCCACCATTTGCCAACCACGGTCCTAAACCGTTCCCCTGCGACCTCGCCCGCCTGCACGGCAGCTCTGGGTCATGGCGCCTCCCCTGCCCCTCAGACGGTGGCATTCCATCTGGTGACGAGATCCCCCACGCGCCTCGCACATCACCGGGAATTACTCAGCTTTTCCAGCCGCGGGCTGGCCCCGTGCTCAGGGCCGGCGCCCGCTGGCTTCCGTGCCACCGAGCGTTATCTGCAGCCGCCGCCGTGCGGGACGGCTGCCCGGCTCTTAACGGCTCAGGTTAGACACAGGGGATCTGGCCCGAGGCAGACTCCGTGCTCGCCCTTTGCCAAACGCCCTTTCCTTCCCTGTGCTCCCTCTCCTACCCCCTCCTTGCTCCTGGGTCCTGTGACTCTCTGCACCGGCTCTTCCTTATTGTCCGGGTCCTCATGCTGCCACCCTCCCTCTGTGCCCGCCCTCTCTCTGAGCCCCTCCCTCTGTGCCCGTCCTCTCTCTGAGCCCCTCCCTCTGTGCCCACCCTCTCTCTGAGCCCCTCCCTCTGTGCCCGCCCTCCCTCTGAGCAGAGAAGCGTCTTGTCTTTTCCGTTTACAATTCCGCCATTTCATGGGGGCGTGCAAGGTGCCTGCACGCCGTAAGCGCTTACTAAACGTTTGTTGAATGTTTGATGAAATGTATGTATCGGACCCATCTTTAAAAACTAAAACAAAGCAGCCCACGTTCTACTAGACTGCACTCTCCGCTTCCTGGAGAAGGTGTGGTGTGACCTCAGCCTTGGCCAAATGCTCTCCAAAGATAAAATATCTTGCCGAAATCGGTGTGGCTCAGTGGATAGAGAGTCAGCCTGCGGACTGGAAGGTCCCAGGTTCGATTCCCGTCAAGGGCATGTACCTTGGTTTCGGGCACATCCCCAGTAAAATATATTTAAAAAAATAAAATAAAATCAAAATGAGCCTCAAATGTAGGCAAAAAGAATTTAAAAAAAAAAAAATAGATGAAGTCTCTTTACCACGGACCCGTTAGGAATCCTCGGCCGTCCATCACAGGGGATCAACCTCCTACGGTCAGGGTTGCCCGGCCCAAACATGCGCTCTGTGCACATCAGGGAGTCCGAGAGGCCGGGGCTATTCAGGGGCAGGAACGGCTCTGGGATGTTTTAATCACAGCTTCCCCCACTCCCTCCCTCCCCCCACCTCCCCACAGACGTGAGGCATTCCGTATTAATAGTTCATGACAATGCAAAGCATGGCGGATGTGATGGGTCATTCAGAGACATGTAAATTATTTTTTTAAATACATTTTATTGATTTTTACAGAGAGGAAGGGAGAGGTATAGAGAATTAGAAACATCAATGAGAGAGAGAGACATCGATCAGCTGCCTCCTGCATGCCCCCTACTGGGAATGTGCCCGCAACCAAGGTACATGCCCTTGACTGGAATCAAACCTTGGACCCTTGAGTCCGAAGACCGACGCTCTATCCACTGAGCCACGCCAGTCAGGGCTAACATGTAAATTCTTTACCCACCAGAGCAAGGACTGAATTATTATTTTTTTAATTTATTTTCATTGGCTGATTACCCCAAAATGCAAGACATGCATGAGTCATTCTGCAAACCAGTGGGGGGGAAGGGGATGATGGGAAAGTTCATGCCATGGGTCACTGAGGTTCCCCCTGTGAGGTTATGCGAGAATGGGTTTCGGCGTTCTCTGGAACTCCACATCGCGGCGGCCTGAACACCACGAGGGAGGTTCGCTCCATCCCGCCCGTAACCGTCTGGCCGGGAGTCATTCCAGGGGACGCGGGCGGCAGGTCACCTGATCCTGCCTGTTATTACTCTGCTCCCCCAGCCCCGCCCCCACCCCCCAAGTGGTGCCCTTGGGTGTGCAGCCACCGCCTGCTCTCCACCGTCCGCTCTCCACCGCCACCCCACATTCCAGCCAGGGAAGGGGCAGATAAACGGAGCACAGACACCTCTATTTTAAGGACCTGACCTGAAAGTTGCAGAGGTCACTTCTACGGCAATCCGATTGGCCGGCGTTGGGTCACATGGCGCCCCTTTAATGCAGAGGGGGCCGGGAAATGCAATCTGCGTCCGGGGAGCCGGAGAGACACATGAGACCCGGGGAGTTGCTATTTCTGAAAGGACGGAGGCGCGGCGGGGGCGCGGGCACGGGCAGGCGGTCCGCACAGACCAGCACATCCCTGCACTGACCGCACGGATCCCGTTGATCAGTGAGGCGCCACCCCACAGTTGTTATGCCCAGCCTGGCAATGTCGGGGCGCATTTTGGTTTTCTGTCTAGAGCAGGGTTTTCAGACTCAGGGTGCCTGCCCTGCAGCTCTGTCAGCACCCCCTTGTTCCAGAGGCATCGACAGTAAGATGGGAGATCAGGAAGCATCGTCCCCACACACGTCAGGGTTTCCGGTTATGTCCCCGGTCGGTGCAGGCAAAGGAACCAACCAATGAATGCATCCATAAGGGGAACAACATGCTGTTTAAAATATATGTGGCCGAAACCGGTTTGGCTCAGTGGATAGAGCGTTGGCCTGCAGACTGAAAGGTCCCAGGTTTGATTCTGGTCGGGGGCATGTACCTTGGTTGCAGGCACATCTCCACTGGGGGGCGTGCAGGAGGCAGCTGATCGATGTCTCTCTCTCATCGATGTTTCTGACTTTCTATCTCTCTCCCTTCCTCTCTGTAAAAAATCAATAAAATATATTTTAAAATATATGTTTATTGGTTTCAGAGAGGAAGGGAGAGGGAAAGGGAGACAGAAACATCAGTGATGAGAGAGAGTCATGGATCGGCTGCCTCCTGCACGCCCCTCACTGGGGATGGAGCCCAAATCCAGGGCCAGGAGCCTTCTGGGGGCTCAGCGAGCTCATCTGTGAAATGGAACCATCACTCGGCTCCCGAGGCTGCTGTGAGGACCAGGCAGCCAGGCCTGGCACGGCGTGCTGCTCACACATGCCACCCAGCTGGCGGCCGTGCTGTGACACAGGACAGGCGCTTCGGATGCTTCTCTCCGGGGCTGCAGTCTGATTGGCCCTCACGCCAACCCCGTGGGACTGTGTCCGTCCTCGCTTAGCTCCACGGACAGCGGGAAGGGGGCAGTGGGCCTGGAGCGGCAGAAACCACCTGCTGAATCACCCGCTCTGGGCGCAGCCAGCCTTACGTCCCGTCCTCCGGCTGAGATAGGAAGTGGCATGTCGCAGTGGGGCCGGGGACATTAGCTCCTGGCGGGTACGGGAGGTGTCACCAGGCCTCGGCACGACATGGAAGCTGCCGGCTCTCCCTGGGGAGGGGGGGACCTCGAAAATAACCCTCCTCCCTGGCCAACAGCCCCGGAGGAGGGGGACTGCAGGCCTGGACAGCTCCCCAAATCCTTTCTCGGGTCCTGTTATCTGAACTGCACCTGCCCCTGCCCACCCACCACCTCTCAGCAGCCGGGAGGGACTCACTCCCCCCTCTCAGCCCCGCTTCACAGCGGGGAGGCACCAGGAGGCCTCTCTGTGTCCCCACCGCCTGGCTCTCGTCCCCTGAGTCAGCACTGCCCACACCGCCGCTCCCCCCCGAAAGGTGATACGGCCTAAGGAGGGGATGCGGCAGTTACGGAAACTCGAACCCATCCACCGCGGGGAGAGGCGGTGAAGGTGAGGGAGCCGTCCCCAGCGACCTCCCCCGAAGGCCCCATGAACAAACAGTTTTAAAGTACGGAGGGCGTGTCCCCCCAAAATGTCTACACACGCCCTGAATAATTCTAAAGGGAGTACTTACTAAAACACATCTCTTTTTCAGAATTGACCCCCATCAGCTGTTAAAGTGTGTGTGCCCTATAGAAAGGGAGTGGACTGACCATTCTCAGGGGGAAAGGGGTGAGGGGGGTGCAGGAAGAGACTGGACAAAAATTGTATGGATGAGGACAATGGGGGAGGTAAGGGCAGAGGGTGGGGTGGGAGCCGGGTGGAGGGGAGCTATGGGGGGAAAAAAAGGAACAATTGGAATAATCTGAACAATGAAGATTTATTAAATGGCCGAAACCGGTGTGGCTCAGCGGATAGAGCGTCGGCCTGTGGACTGAGGGGGTCCCAGGTTCGATTCTGGTCAAGGGCATGTATTCTGGTGCGGGCACATCCCCAGTGGAGGGCGTGCAGGAGGCGGCTGATGGATGTTTCTCTCTCACCAATGTTTCTAACTCTCTATCCCTTTCCCTTCCTCTCTGTGGAAAATCAATAAAATATATTTTTTTAAAAAAAGATTTATTAAATAAAAATAAGTAAATACATAAAGTGTATGTACCCTGTATATACAGGGTATACACATAAATATACACATATCTAAAACTAAAATCTCTTAAATATATACCTATATGAATATGTATGTGTGCATATGCATGTGTACACATACTTTGACTAATTACATGGATGTATATAGATACATGTGTGTGTGCATATACATGCAAATATAGATAGATAGGTAGATAGGGAGATAGATAGATAGATAAGATAGGTAGGTAGGTAGATAGATAGATAGGCAGGTAGATAGGTAGGTAGGTAGGTAGATAGGTAGGTAGGTAGGTAGATAGATAGATAGATAGATAGATAGATAGATAGATAGACAGACAGGTAGATAGATAAACAGACAGGTAGGTAGATAGATAGATGCTAGATAGGTAGGTAGGTAGATAGATAGATAAAGAGAGAGAGATAGGTAGGTAGGTAGATAGATAGACAGGTAGATAGATAGGTAGGTAGATAGATAGATAGGTAGATAGACAGACAGGTCGATATGTCTATACACACACACATTTGCCTCCCTCGCTACCCCACACACAGCTCTCAGGAAACAAATCAGAACCACGGATCGTGCCCAGGTTGGGATGCACAGGGCCCTTCTCTGTGAAATAGCAATGATTCTTGTTTCACGCCTAATAGTTATAATGTTCTAACTTGCTGACTGGCTGGAAAAAAGGCCGCTGTGATTTTTTCCAAACCGCTTGCGTGGCGAGGTGGGCCAGAAACGGCGGCGAGCGAGACACACACACACACACACACACACACACACACACACACACGGCTCTGTGTGCAGCTCTGAACTGAGGAGTCTTTGTCCAAGACATTCCTGGACTTCGCTGCTCAGTAACCCTAGTCCCTGCCGTGAAGACCGCGGGGCGAGGGCCAGCCACTTCCCCCGGGAATTCCTTGGAACGCAAGGCACCCTGGCACCGCCGACCCCCGTGCAGGCAGAGCCGGGCGTCGGGTGCCTTCCGGGGGGCCAAAGCCGCCGTGGGGTGCGGGGCGGCGTCCCCTGAAGGCACCTGGACGCTCGCACGCCCCGTCCCAGGAGAGGGGGTGCAGGGAGGGGGGGTGGTGAGGAGGGGATGCACCTCCGAGCGAGGCCTTGCCATGCCGGAGCCGTAAAGCGCCTCCCTTTCTGTTGCCAGGCTTGAAAAGGAGATCCAAGACCTCGAGAGGGCGGAGCTGCAGATCTCGGCGCACGAGGAGGCGATTTTAAAGAAGCTCAAGTCCGTGGAGAGGACGGCGGAGGACATCATCAGGGTGAGCGCCTCTGTGTCAGCCTCAGACCCACACTTCCTCTCCGGGCGGGTGAGAGAGAGAGAGAGAGAGAGACCCGTTCTCCAACCGCATTAACCTCAAAGAACTCTCTCTTCTTTCCCTTTCAGTCGGTGACGGTGGAAAAGGAGGGAACGCCAGAAGGTATGTTTCTGAGCAGGCCCGCCTGTCTCATCCAGATGTTTGTGGACAAGTCCCGCCCACAGGTCCCCGTGACCCCCAACCCCCCGCCCCCCCCCCCCCAGATGTATTGTGAATTCGTATTCATTTTTGCAGAATCGATTGAAGACATCTATGCCAATATCCCCGACCTCCCAAAGTCCTACGTCCCTTCCCGGTTAAGGAAGGAGAGAAACGAGGGGCCGGACGATGAAGAACAAAGTAGAAAAGGTACACGCGCGATCTGCCCACCCCCGACGCGCCCAGCGTAACCCCCGGTCGGCTTCTCCGACCCCCGTGGGGCAGGAGGTCCCCTGCACAGGCAGGGGTAGCCGGCTGGGGCCACGTGCAGGCCAGGCGCCCTGGTCCCTAGCAACGACGAGGCGAGGACGGTGGAGAGGAAGGCTGACGGGAACACGCAGCCCTTGAATGCAAAGCGCCTCTTCTCCAAAGCATCTCTCCCACCGGATCCCGCGCCCCCAGACACATCTCCAGACACTCCCCTGGGGCAGGGGAGTTATTTACCCCCAAGTTGGGGAGGGAAGGGGGGCTAGTGTGGGAACCTCTTTCCACGTCCCGCGTGGTTCAGGGTTCCCGGGTCAGGGTTCGGGCTCTGGAGGAGGCTAGAAAATGAGAGACCAGAAAACATTAATTTGGCGATACTGGGGGGCCAGGCGGGAGCCTTCCTCTGGTGGAAAGGACTGCCCCCTTCCTTTGGCCTGGCCATCCCTCTTATTCAGGTTTGGGATCCACCCTTTGCCCTGAAGCAGGCAATTCCGGTAACAAGTAGATTATCAGTCAGGATTGACAGGATTATTTGATGGGGAAGTTCATTGTCTTAATTAGAGAGGGAGTGGCTGGCTTTGACCTTTCAGAGCTTCAAGGTTGACCAGCCTTCTAGCCTCCTGTTTTCATCCATTCAGTGAGAACAATGTTTGGTTTCCCACAGGCCAGTTTTCATAAAACTAAACTTGAAAGCCGCTGGAGGAGATGAAGGTCTGTGTGTGGGCCCACAGGGGAGCTTTGCGTTTCATTTTATTTTAAATATATTTTATTGATTTTACAGAGAGGAAGGGAGAGGGAGAGAGAGTTAGAAACATCAATGAGAGAGAGACATTGACCAGCTGCCTCCTGCACAACCCCACTGGGGATGTGCCCACAACCAAGGTCCATGCCCTTGACTGGAATGGAACCTGGGACCCCTCAGTCCACAGGCCGATGCTCCGTCCACTGAGCCAATCCGGCTTGGGCGAGCTTTGCGTTTTAGACCAGACAGGGAAGCTACATTCCACGGGCGGGTACCAGCCACTCTCTCGTTCATTCTGCAGCGATTCAGTGACCTCGCGCTCCACGCCACGCTCTATCTGTGCACTGAGAACATGGCGGCAAAACACAGGGCAAGACCCCGACCTGTGGGGCTCCGTGATTGGCTGTTGACCGACGAACCAGGAGGTCACGGCTCCATCCCCGGTCAGGGCACACGCAGAGGGCATGCAGGAGGCAGCCAAGCTGTGATTCTCTCTCATCACTGATGTTCCTCTCTCTCCCCTCTCCCTTCCTCTCTGACACCAATAAAGACATATTTTTTTATATTTTTTAATTGATGTTTTACAGAGAGGAAGGAAGAGGGATAGAGAGTTAGAAACATCCATGAGAGAGAAACATCAATCAGCCGCCTCCTGCACGCCCCCTACTGGGTATGCGCCTGCAACCCAGGTGCATCCCCTTGACAGGAATTGAACCTGGGACCTTTCAGTCTGCAGGCCGACGCTCTATCCACTGAGCCAAACCGGTTTCGGCCATAGAGACGTATTTGAAAGTGAACCGCGGCCCTCACGGAGCTGACATTCTCAGGGAGAAGACAGACAGACGTGGTTAAAGAATGAACTCTACCGCCTGAGGGAGTGAGGACGCAGAGATGCGAGTGGTGGGGATGAGGGCTCTGCCTCTGTCGTCAGGGAGGAGCCGGGGCCAGGAGCCGGGGCGATGGAGGAGACCGGAAGGCAGCGGCTGCCGAAGGAAGGTGGGCACCGGCCCTCTCCCTTCCTCTCTGTAAAAAATCAATCAAATATATTTTTAAAAGAAAGAAAGAGCCGAAAGCGGTTTGGCTCGGTGGATAGAGCATCGGCCTGCGGACTGAAAGGTTGCAGGTTTGATTCCGGTCAAGGGCATGTATCCTGGTTGCGGGCACATCCCCAGAAGGGGGTGTGCAGGAGGCGGCTGATCGATGTCTCTCTCTCATCGATGTTTCTGACTTTCTATCCCTCTCCCTTCCTCTCTGTAAAAAATCAATAAAATATATTTTAAAAGAAAGAAAGAAAGAAAGAAAGAAAGAAAGAAAGAAAGAAAGAAAGAAAGAAGTGCCCACATAGGCCAGGTCCCGCGAAAACCATCAGAAGAGGGCCCCACAGGCACCCCCAGGAGGCCAGGCGAGAGAGAGAGAGAGAGAGAGAGAGAGAGAGAGAGAGAGAGAGAGAGAGAGACACGGGGGCGGCGGGCACTGAGCGGGCGCCCGGCCTCGTCCCCCCCGCAGCCCTGTACGCCATGGAGATCCGGGTGGAGAAGGACCTGCGGACGGGCGAGAGCACGGTTCTGTCCACCATCCCGCTGCCCTCGGAGGACTTCACGGGCGCCGGCGTGAAGGTGTTCGACGACGGGCGCCGCTCGGTGCACGCGGTCGGCGCCGGGCCCGGGGCCGCGCTCAACGGCACGGACGGCCTGGCGCCCGTGGAGGTGGAGGAGCTCCTGCGGCAGGCGTCCGCGCGGCGCTCCCGGTCCCCCACCGAGTACCACGAGCCCGTGTACGCCAACGCCTTCTGCCGGCCCGCCACGCCGACCACGCGCCACGGCGGAGAGACGGCGGCCCCCGCCCCGCGAAGCCGCCGCCCCCAGGAGAGGACCCAGCGGCCGGCCAACGGGGACCCCTCCGTCCCCCCTCACCACCACCACCACGCGGACAACAACGGGGTGCAGCCACAGAGCCCCCCTCGGCCCACGCCGCGGCCCCGCCGCTGGGTGATCCCGCACGCCGAGAGGCGGCCGGGGACACGGGACGACGGGCAGGCGCCCTCCCCCACGGCCGGGTCCCCAGAAGGAGGCCGGGGCCCCCCTCCAGCCCCGTGGCCGGGCGCCGAGGAGGACGTGCGCTACAGCCTCGTCCACTCGCTGCCGCCGGGCGCGGACGAGGGCGCCGAGCCCGTGACCATGATCTTCATGGGGTACCAGCGGGCCGAGGAGGACGAGCACGAGGAGGACGCGGAGGGGCGGGGCGTGCTGGCCGGCTACGATGGCGTCATCCACGCCGAGCTGGTGGTCATCGACGAGGAGGAGGGCGGTGGCGGCGGCGGCGGCGGCGGAGGCGAGGGGGAAGCGGGGAGACCGGCCAGGGCGCACCCCCCGCCGGCCAGGCCGACGCCGCTGCCTAGGAAGAGAGCGGAGGCCCCGGCCCCGGCCCCCGAGGACGCCCGGCACCCTTCTTCGCCCCACAGAGACTCCATGTCACTGCGGGAGCAGGAAGCCCGTCTGGGGGGCAGCCCCGTCCGCACGCCATCGTCACCGCCGCCGCTACATGCCGTCCAGGCGGCCGGCGACGGCACGGAGGACCCGTCGCTCACAGGTAACACGCGTGGCACGGCCTGCCGCCGCTGCTGCTCCGTCATGTGACCCGGCCGGGTCCCCGTGGTGGGGTCGTTCACAGACGCCCTGGCTCGCCACTAACGCCACGCCCTCTGAGGCTGCTCGCTAACCCCGGGGTCTCTGTCCCCCAAGGGAGGCGCGAGCCCGTCGGTTCCAAGGTCGGGTAGACACCCTCGCCTCCTGCGGGGTCTTGCACCGGCTGACGGTGACAACGTGAAAGAAGGCGCCTTCTTTCGAGTTGTCAACGCCAGCCGGTTCCCGGTGTGTGGTCCCAGTGGCGGTGAGGCGTTTACATCACAGATGCGTGAGCTTGTCCCACCTCGGTCGGCTCTTTCCGCTCCAGCACCCGAGGCCGCCAGCTGCTCACTCTCGCTCGCTGTGGGTGCCTCTGTGGTGTCCGCTGCCCGCCCAAGCCCACCCGTTACCTTATTTTCCGCCACAAAGAGAAAGAAGCAAGTATTTTTGTGTTGTTGTTTTTTTAAATATATTTTATCGGTCCTCTACAGAGAGGAAAGGAGAGGAAGAGAGAGTCAGAAACATCGATGAGAGAGAGAAACATCGATCAGCCGCCTCCTGCACACCCTCCACTGGGGATGTGCCCGCCACCAAGGCACATGCCCCTGACCGGAACTGAACCTGGGACCCTCCAGTCCGCAGGCCGACGCTCTATCCACTGAGCCACACCGGTTTCGGCAAAAGAAGCAAGTTTTAGGTGGAGCGTGGTGTTTTAGCACTTTGCTCTGCCTTCTTTCTTTCTGCCTTTCGCGGTTTTGCTGGCCTCACTCCCTCGCTTTTTCGATATTGTAAGATAGAATATCTACTGGTCTGTCGGATAGACATTGTCCGCGGCGCTTTATGGGGCAGAGCCTCCTTGAACCCGGCTCGTCTGCTGGGACCGTTTTCTGCATCTTGGTGCTTCTCGCTCTTGGCACAGGGTAACGCTGCCTCGCTTTCTCAGAATCGAGGGGAAAGCCACGCGCTTTCCCCACAAACGCGACAACTTCTCAGGTTCTCCTTGGTGGCTCTTTATATATTATTGATTTTTCACAGAGAGGAAGGAAAAGGGATAGAAAGTTAGAAACATCGATGAGAAACATCCATCAGCCGCCTCCTGCACGCCCACCTTACTGGGAATATGCCCGCCACCACGGTACATGCCCTGGACCAGAATTGAACCTGGGACCTCTGAGGCCGAGGGCCAACGCTCTATCCACTGAGCCACACCGGTTTCGGCAATGCCTTGGTGGATTCTGACGAGGGCTCTCTACTCGTCCTTTACAAGGCAGAGCCAGGATCGGACAAAAGCGGTGATAAAAGCTGTACTTGCCTTGCCGAAGACGCCGACAACACACCCAAGGCAGACTGTCAGGGGCATCCATGAAGGGGACAGTCCTTTCCAACATCTCTAATAGAAGAATTCTCAGTAAAAAAGCAATAACTGTCGCTCCAGCTGGTGTGGCTCAGTGGATAGAGCTTGGGCCTGCGGACTGAAGGGTCCCAGGTGATTCACATCAAGGGCACGTACCTTGGTTGCAGGCTTCTTCCCAGCCCGGGATCCTGGTCGGGGCACATGCAGGAGGCACCCAATGGATGTGTCTCTCTCACATCGATGTTTCTCTCCGGCTCTCCCTCTCTCTTCCACTCTCTCTAAAAATCAATGGGAAAATAACCTCAGGTGAGGATTTAAAAAAATAATAGTAATAATGGTTGAGTCGCAGCCAGCCTAGCCTGAAGGTTCTGCAGGAGCTCTCTGGTGCCTGTACAATTCTTCCTCCTCCGCCCGAGGCACACCGAGCCTGGGTTTGCCAGGAGCACAGCGAAACGGGTCTCTCCCCGTCTCTGATGCCGTTAAATGAGGCTCGCCGACTGTCAGCCTGCTCATCCGAACCTTTTTTTTTTAATATATGTTATTGATTTTTTACAGAGAGGAAGAGAGAGGGATGGAGAGTTAGAAATATCGATGAGAGAGAGACATCGACCAGCTGCCTCCTGCATACCTCCTACTGGGTATGTGCCCGCCACCAAGGTCCATGCCCTGGACCCGGAATCGAACCCAGGACCCTTCAGTCCGCAGGCCGACGCTCTATCCACTGAGCCACACCGGTTTTGGCGCCGAAGCATTTCTCCTCTCTGGGCGATGGGGTGCAGACATTATCTTCCTGAACCCTGAACTCGTTGCGTGGCGCGCCCCCCCACGGCAGAGACCCGCTACCGGGACGTCCCTTTCCCTTTCGAGAAGGGGCTTTGTCTGCTGAGCCAACGTGGCCTCTCGAATGCACGTTTAAAACCACACGGGAGACTCAGGATCGGGGGTGGGGGTGGGAGTGGAGGTGGAGGGGAGACGCGGTGGGTGGCCGGGAGCCGGGACACGACCCAGCCCCAACCTCCCAGCCTTTCCTTCGGACGCTGGCCAGCACCTCCCCTCCCGTGGCCACACCCGGAGCCTCGCAGGGAAAGACAGGAAGTGACCCGTGTTTCCAGGCGCTCCTCGGGGGTGGGGGGGAGGGGGTCCTGAGCGAACCCCGGGAAAACAGGAAGCGTCTCCCAGTCCGAGGAACAATGCAGAGCCCCGAGATGTGGGGCGGAGCATCTTACAAGCAGAAACCCAAATCCCTGGCCCTTTGGGCCAGCGCCTGCCTTCCGGAGCTGATCTGCTTTGAGCGGGTCTTTCCAATAAGCTTATCACACTGACACCTCGGGCTCCTCTGTGGGCACAGCGTGCACAGCCCCTGCCTCACAAGCACCGAGGAGATTGAACTTCACCAACCACCCCTCCGTTCCCCCTGCAAATGCCATGGTTGGTACAGCGGTACCTCGAGATACGAGTTTAATTGGTTCCGTAACCTTGAGGCGTGGGAAACGATGAGACACTCGAGTCGCGGTTACCTTGTGGGTCGTGTGCCGCTGGCCAATCTGCGCGATGACTCCTATCTCAACTGTTGCTCGTATTTCAAAGCAAAAATCGCTCATATCTCAAAAATCTCGTATGTTAGGGCACTCGTATCTCGAGGTGCCGCTGTAGTTGAGAGTTCGCCTCAATCCACCCCTTGACTGATGGAATAGGCCCCCCGTCGGCTGATCCATATCCGTGGGAGGTATCACACGGTCGGGAATTGCTTTGCTCTTCACGGAAATATTGTCACCAGGGCCTTAGCGACCAGCGATGGTGAACGCAGGAAAGAATGTGGGGGAGGAAGAGGGATGGGGGACGGCGGAGGATCCCAGAGACAATGCTTTTCAGCCAAGACTTTGAACGGCGCCTACGACACGCTAGGAACACATGGGCACGGCCGTGTCTGTCCGCTGGGGTACACGTAGCGGAGTCGTGGTCTAAGAGAGCCATGCCACCCGGTGGTCAGGGGACCCTGGTGGACCAGGAGGTTCCGGAAGACCGGCGAGGGGGGGGGTCTCCGACACCACCGCTCAGTGCCAGACCTCCCCCCGGGGAGGAATACAGTGGTACCTCGAGTTATGAGTGTAATTCGTTCCGTAACCTTGAGGCGTGGGAAACTATGAGACGCTCGAGTCGCGGTAAACGGGTGGGTCGTGTGCAGCCCACCGACCCGCGCGATGACTCCTATCTCAAATGTTGCTCGTATTTCAAAGCAAAAATCGCTCGCTCGACGGCTCGTATCTCAAAAATCTCGTATGTTAGGGCACTCGTATCTCGAGGTGCCGCTGTATTGATCTGTAGACAGGGACCTGTTCCATCCATCAAGGAGTGGACAGACGTGGACTCACAAAGACCAGCCATGGCATTGCAGGGGTGGATGGGTGGGGTGGGCCGAAGTTCAACAAACACCAGGGAGGGAGGGGCCCCAGCCGGCGCTTTCTGATGTCCCGGCTCTCCCCGCCAGCTGGACGGCTGGCTCCTGGCCCCCTCCCCAGCTCGGACGTGGCCTTCTCCTGGCCCTACTCTCCCCTCTGAGGGACGCCAGTGATGTTTCAGGACGGGGAGGCGGGGAGCCTCAGCTTCGGGGGGATGCACAGGCTACCGGTGCCCCTGTGGCCAAGCTGAGGCAACCCCTTGGAGCCGAGGGGTCCTGAGAATGAGGGGCAGTCTTTCTCCCCGCCCCCCAGGCCCTCAGCCAGCCAACGCTGGGAGTCCGCCTCGCTGTGGGGAGGGGAGGTAGAGGGCAGAGAAGAGCAGAGAGGGGAGCCAGCAGACTGGGGGGATTAGCTGTGCACCCCCAGGCCTCCCCGTTTATCGAAAGCCAATCGTGAGGCTGTGCACGAATCCGTTACGTACTCACCTCGCGCTGTGCTCGCTCCGCCGCTGTTCCTCGTCTTCGTAGTCATGGGCTCCTTCTAGTTCTGACCCCGCTGCCATCCCCAGCTAACCACGGCTTATTGTCTCTACTGTCTCTCTGTGCTGCTAAAACAATGCTCGCCTGGTGGGACAAAAACCATCGGAGGTATGTTTCACACTTTCCCGCTTTCTATGAAATGGTCCTTGAGAGTAAAAAAAAAAGTAAGACTTGTGTGTATAACTTTTTTTTTCCCCTTTAATGTGCAGCTCTGAGGATAAGAATGGCGAAGCTGGGGAAGAAAGTTATCTGAGAGGCGGACCCCCTCTGTAAACCGAATTTGGAGAAGAAACGAAGAGATGTTCTCACCTTTCTCTCCTGGAAACTTTCCTTCTTTTTCTTTTCGATCCAAAAAAATTGCAGTTATATCTGTATTAAGCCATGTGAGTAAGCAGTAGCCATTATTTGCCATATATATGGCAAAGAAGCTGAAGAACAAAGACCAGTTACTTGACATGATTCAGTGGGAGTGAAAACCAGAATATTTTTATTGTGCCGATACCAAAGCATTTCTAATAAGAGCTTGTTAAACGTGAGAATAAAGTTATTTAAAATAGCCGGCCTCTGTTCTACTAAGCGATGTTGTCGTTCTGTGAAGACAAGTGCAAGACCATGAGAAGCCACTGTCCCTTGTCACAGAAACACCCGTCTTTTTTTTTTTTTAATATATTTTATTGATTTTTTTACAGAGAGGAATAGAAAGTTAGAAACATCAATGAGAGAAACATCAATCAGCTGCTTCCTGCACACTCCCTACTGGGGAGGTGCCCGCCACCAAGGCACATGCCCTTGACCGGAATCGAACCTGGGACCCTTCAGTCCGCAGGCCAACGCTCTATCCACTGAGCCACACCGGCTTCAGCATGTGTGTTCTTCTTAAATGCTCACCCTCTCTGTCATTCGGTTCAATGTGGGCCCTCCTGGTTCCACGACTGGGTACCACCCATGGCCGGTCCATGGAGGACTTCCCCTATTCCCAGAGACACAGACCTGGTCTCAGGCTTGACTGACATTGTTGAACAAGACAGAATCCTGTTATCAAAATGCAGTGAGCACATGTGTGGCACGTCTGCTAAGCATTCCTGCCGAAGACAAGTCTGATGCCGGCTCTCTCCACACCACCCAGCACCCTCACTTTCACTCACACGCAGCCTCCCCAGTCACCCCTGGGATGGGCACCCAGGTTCCTGTGCATCTTGCAGGGAATTTCTCTGGTGAGACGATGCGACCTCACCTCGGTCGCTGGTGTGGGATGTGGGGTGCCGGGAGGTGCCCGATGGGCCAGCACCAGCCTGAGAGGCATGGGACGAGGTCTTTGCAAAGGCCAGCTGGTCTCTAGGAGGAAAGGGCTCCTCCGCCAGCCTGGAATGTTCTAGAAAATCTGGAGGTTCAAATTTCAGAGGCACTTCCATGCACACACCCAACCCCATTCCTTCCCTTTCTTCCCCGACCCTGGCCCTAACCCTGACCCACGCTCTGGCCCTACTCCCTCCTGGGAGCAGGCGGAGGTTGGAATGCAGTCTCTGCCTCTCCTCTCTCTCCTCCCGGCTGTGCTCGGTAAATGTTGCTTTCAAGAGGCCCGCCATGACTGGCATAAACCTGCCTTCAGCTTTTTTTTTTTAATATATTTTATTGATTTTTTACGGAGAGGAAGGGAGAGAGATAGAGAGTTAGAAACATTGACGAGAGAGAGAGACATCGATCAGCCGCCTCCTGCACGCCCCACAGTGGAGATGTGCCCGCCACCAAGGTACATGCCCCCGACCGGAATCGAACCTGGGACCTTTCAGTCCGAAAGCCGACGCTCTATCCACTGAGCCACACCGGTCTCGGCTGCCTTCAGCTTTTCTGCTGGAGACGTCTCCCTGCATCGGGAGGCAGCAAAGTCACCACATTCGGGGGTTTCCTCGTGGTTAGATCCAGCGCCCTCTCTCCTTCTGAGAGAAAACCACACAGGTTATCATTCAGAAGACTCTTGCAGTTCAATTATTTTCCAAAGGTTTTTCTTGCCTCTCCTGGGCGAGATCATTTCTATCGATGGGTCTGTCTCCAAACCCACCAGCTCCTCTTTCTCCGCCGTCTCCATTCTGAGATTAATTCTACCCCGTGGATTTTTCCAAATGTACTTTTTTCAGCTCTTCAACTGTATAGTGTCCTGTTGCATTGTCTCCCGGTCTGTGAATCTGTTCTTAAAAAGTATTTTTTATTGATTTCCTAGAGGAAAGACGGGGATGGCGGTGGGGGGCAGAGTTTAAGGGTGGAATTTGTATGCCTCACCACAAACAGCCCAAGGAGGCAGGGGCCAAGCGGTACCTTGGGGTGTGGCGCCCCCCACTGGTGGGGAGTCCTCATAGCAGATAGAAAATCGGGCCCCAAATAGAAAAATGACTGGAGCAGGAGGGAAGAGAACTGATTATTCTAGCTCATTAGAGCACCAGAAACTTCCAGCAGAGAGGAACCACCGCAAGGCGACAGAGGAACTTAAGGTGTGTCCACAAGGGAGAGTTTTATTAATTGGGAAAGGCTGTCGGATTCAAAGTTTATTGTCCAAACACCGGGCATAGAAAACACCATCGGCTCGGCAGCTGACTATATGAAGGCAGCTTTTCACCAGAACATGCACGCTCACCTTTCCCAGCTAGGGAAGACATTATAATATTCACACTCTATTTCAATGTTAACAAAACCCACCGTGGGGTCAGCCCCATTTCCACCTTTAACCAGGGAAACAGGATACACAAAGCCAGGGATGAGTCCCTCCCAAAACAGGACTGGAAAATACAGTTTCCCCAAAAGCCCTAGGGTGTTGGTCGGCAAACTGCAGCTCTCGAGCCACATGCGGCTCTTTGGCCCCTGGAGTGTGGCTCTTCCACAAAATACCACGGCCTGGCGAGTCTATGTTGAAGATGTAGCGTTGGAAGAAATTTAAGTTTGCCCAAAACCGGTTTGGCTCAGTGGATAGAGCGTCGGCCTGCAGACTGAAAGGTCCCAGGTTCGATTCTGGTCAATTGCATGTACCTTGGTTGTGGGCACATCTCCAGTGGGGGGTGTGCAGGAGGCGGCTGATCGATGTCTCTCTCTCATCAATGTTTCTGACTTTCTATCCCTCTTCCTTCCTCTCTGTAGAAAATCACTAAAATATATTCTTAAAAAATTAAAAACAAAAAAGAAAGAAATTTAAGTTTAAAAAATTGGCTCTCCAAAGACATTTCAATGGTTGTCCTGTGGATATTTGGCTCTGTGGACTGAGGAGTTTGCCGTCCACTGCCCTAAGGATAAAAGACCATTGAGATAAACTAGTAAAAATACAGGGTGTCCCTCCCCCCCAAAAAAATGTATACACACTTTGAATAATGACAAAGACAGCATTTATTAAAATACAACCTCTCTTTAAAATCGAGCTATCCGCTGTGGCAGCGTGTACACATTTTGGGGGACCCACAGTACTTCCAGGGCCCCCACATAGTTCCCCTCCTCCCCTTCTCATCCTGACGTCATCCTTTATTTTCCAAATGTTCTTCTTTACATTCTTCAGGGCTAACATTGTAAGCATCATCGCAGCATAGAAATACTGGGAGGGGCTGCCGGGAGGTAGGGGAGGGAAGACGGGGGTAACAGTGATGGAAGGAGGCTGACTCGGGAGGGGGGGGTGGACCCACAGACAGTGTCCAGACGGTGTGCGTGGCGGCGTGACTCCCCTGCACCCTGCATCATTCCATGAACCGGCGTCACCCCCATCCATCCCATAAAAAGGTGCGAAAAAGAGAAAGATCTGAGGGTCGAGGCTTCTCCTCGGCTTTCCCTTTAAGACTCGGACCCGCCCCGGAAGGCTGGCCGGCGCATCACAGTCCACAGGACCCGGAGGGCCAGCCGCCACCGGCTGGAACCCAGCGTGGGCCTGGCCGGTCTCCAAGGCGGATTCCCTGCCCACGCCGGCGAGGGCCTCACTGAGGTTCCTCGGCTCGATGAGACGGGCACCGGGGCACCCGGCCGGCACCGCCAGGCCGCGGCGGGCTCAGAGGCGGCTGATGGCCGACAGGAATATGAGGAGAAACGTCACGTTCCCGCAGACGTACACGGCGAGCACCGCCTTTTTAAAGCCGTGGCCCTGGAAGGAAGCGCACAGGTGAGAGCACGGAACCACTAAGCATGAAGGCTTTTGTCAACTCTCTAGCACAGTGGTTCTCAACCTTCCTAAGGCCGAGACCCTTGCCTACAGTTCCTCACGTGGTGGTGACCCCCAACCATGAAATTGTGCTACTGTGATGCATCGTGATGTAAATATCTGCATTTTCCGATGGTCTTAGGCGACCCTGTGAAAGGGTCATTTGACCCCCAAAGGGGTCTCGACCCACAGGTTGAGAACCGCTGCTCTAGAATAAAAGCCTCCTATGCTGAGTGTCTAGTCGTCTGGTGGGCCCTCCGACCAATCCAAGAGCAATGTGCTAAGGATATGCTAAGGCAGATCAGCCACTCGCTGTGACGTGCGCTGACCACCAGGGGGCAGACAGTTGGCTGGTTGACCAGTTGCTAGGATGTGCACTGACCATCGGGAGCAGACGCTCCAATCGGTATGTTAGCTTGCTGCTGGGGTCCGGCAGATGGGACTGAGCAAGATAGGCTGGACCCGCTCTGGAGCCCCTCCCACAAACCCTCCCCAGCTGCCAACTTCCCATGTTCCTTGGCCCAGCCTGCGCCCTCTTGCAATCTGGGCTGAGGGGCCCCCATCCCCCTCTCGCCCTGAGTACACTGGGCCTCCAGTAAAACTATAAACAAGAAGGACTTACTTCCGCCTCCGCCATGCTGAAGGGCTGCATGATCTGAATCCTGGTGTCATCCAGTATCTCAACTGCCAAGAGCAAACACCTGTGTTGGTAAGGCCTGTGGGTTGCAGGCGGACACTCACGCCGCAAAGCCTGATGGGTAGGGTTTGCGGGCTCTGCTCTCCCATTTCCAGCTCCCAGGACATTCCCAACGTCCCCGGTACTAAGGCTCTCACATCCCGAGACGGGCACTTAAACCTGCTCTCTTTTCTAGGCGATTCCGACCAGATCAAACCCCTAACCATACAGTGTAAAGTACATTATTTTTTCTTTTCTTTTTTTAATATTTTTTATTATTTCAGAGAGGGAGGAAAGAGGAGAGGGAGACAAAAACATCCATGATGATCGACAATCATGAATCGGCTGCCCCCTGCACGCCCCACACGGGGTATGGGGCCTGAAGCCTGGGCCTGTGCCCTGACCCGGCATTGAACCCTGACCTCCTGGTTCCTCGGTCGATGCTCAACCACAGAGCCTCGCCAGCCGGGCCGTCCCTGTGTCTTTTAAACAAACCCTGCTCTGTGGTCAGCAAAAGCCCCACATACATACAGTGGTACCTCGAGATACGAGTTTAATTCGTTCCGTAACCTTGAGGCGTGGGAAACTATGAGACGCTCGCGTCAAGGTAAACTGGTGGGTCGTGTGCAGCCGGCCGATCCCAGCGATGACTCCTATCTCAACTGTTGCTCGTATTTCAAAGCAAAAATTGCTCGCTCGACGGCTCCTATCTCAAAAATCTCGTATGTTAGGGCACTCGTATGTCAAGGTACCACTGTATATGTGTTCCCATCAGGAACCAAAAATGCAGGAGTATTCCGCTCCCAAAAGCCATGCATGACGTCTTACATTAGACGAGGAAGAGGCTGTGTCTGGAGAAGGCCGCCTGGACTTATCTCTGGGGGGCGGCGGAAGAGGGGGGCTGACACCAGGGACGCAGCCCAGACTCCCCGCTCAGCTCTACCCTCCCCCCCCCCAGGGCTCCAGGGCCAGTGCCCAGCTGGGGACAGTCACTGGGCAGAGTCAGCCCCTCCCACGTGGCCCACTACCGAGGACGTTGGGAATGTCCTGGGAGCTGGAAATGGGAGAACAGGCCAGCAGCGGCAGCAGAGCCCAGCGAACTCTCAGAAGGGCACAGCTGTCTGCAGATCTGCCCTGGGCTGCCTCTGGGCACCCCTGCTTCCTCCGTCTCGGGGTCCCCCTCACCCCCAGGCACGCGGGGCTCCCTGGGAACACTGCCTCCAGCCAGACCAGCGCCGCGCACGTCCTTACAAAGCAGATGGACCCCCTGCAGCCGGTAGTCCATCCCTCATGTGTACCCACAACTTCCCACCCCGACCAATGCGAACGGGAACGGCAGGCAATGCCCCCTCCCCCCCGCTCCCACCCTGCAGACTCGGGGAGGGGTGTGTAAGAGGTCCCGGGAGCCGCCCCACACTGAGCACTGGGAAGCTGGCCGGCCGCCTGCCACTGGCTCCTCCCGGGACAGAGACTCCGCGGGCGTCGGGCTCCGAGGCGGGTACCTTTGCGGGAGAGCCGGTAGGTGTGCACCTCCAACAGGATCTCGGCCCCCACGTGCCAGGCCACGAAGCCCAGCATCGCGTAGGTTTTCCACGGGCCGGGCAGGGCCAGTCCCGGCAGGTCCATCCCCAGGAACATGGCGGCCACTGCGAGCAGAGGGAGCACAGCGACGTGTAAATTTCAGGGCAGACGCCACAAGAGGGCGGGGTGTCGCGGGGAAACGTGCTCAAAGCGTGGATGTAGAGACGAAGGGAATCGTTATGGAAGGCCTGAGAGTTGCTCTGTGTTCCTGGTGTGAGCAGGAGGCTGGGAGGGTCAGAGGAGAGCGTGGCCATCTGCCGATTCTCAAGAAACAGACGTCGGCCGAAACCGGTGTGGCTCGGTGGATAGAGCGTCGGCCTGCGGACTGGAGAGTCCCAGGTTCAATTCCGGTCAAGGGAATGTACCTTGGTGGCAGGCACATCCCCATTGTGGGGCATGCAGGACGCAGCTGATCGATGTCTCTCTCTCATTGATGTTTCTGACTCTCTACCCCTCTCCCTTCCTCTCTGTAAAAAATCAATACAATATAAAAAAAATTAAAATAGCCGAAACCGGTTTGGCTCGGTGGATAGAGCATCGACCTGCGGACTGAAGGGTCCCAGGTTCCGTTCCGGTCAAGGGCATGTACCTCGGTTGCGGGCACATCCCCAGTGGGAGGCATGCAGGAGGCAGCTGATCGATGCCTCTGTCTCATCGATGTTTCTCACTCTCTATCCCTCTCCCTTCCTCTCTGTAAAAAACCAATAAGATACATTTTTTAAAAAAGAAAGAAACAGGCGTCCACAGGTCGCAGGTTTCAAGTTGCGGGTGGAAGGGAGCCAGTACGGAACCAGGGAGGGCTGCGTGCCTCTCTCTACCAGGAGCCCACGGACCGCAGAAATGGGGGGTGGGAGGGATGGGGGGAGACGCCAGCTTAGGTCCTTGTTGCCAAGGCAGCAAAACACGGGAAACTCAGACCCACTCTGCAAACCGCTTCCGGCTGGGGATCGGGGAGCACCATCCCTGGGGAAAGGCCTAGAGACAGAGGCCTGGGACCCCCAGTAACCCCCCACCGCCAGGCCTAGCTCAGTCCGGCTCACAATGACCCTCCACTTGAGCTCCTGACCCAGCTAGCTGCCAGCAGCATTTATTCTGCTTGCAAAGGCAGAAGCTTTAAAAATAAAAAAAAAGTCTTAAAAACAAAGTTTTAACGTCATTTTGAAAACCTCACGCTTAATGCTGAAATAATGACTGGAATAGCTATCTCGAGGAATTACTTTCTGGATTTCCACGTTTACGGCTGATTTCTGCTCAGCAGCCAATTACCCCGATTACCAACCAGAGCACCGAAAACGCCGTTCCGCCCAGTGACAACGGGCATCGCGGGCAGCCGACCGGCCATCACAGGTGGACCTCGGCATCGCGGCCACTTACCCGCCACAATCCTAGCAGCCGTGCCCATCGCCCAGTGCGTCCAGTTAAACAGGAGCCTCCTGCCGCAAGAGAGAGGCGAAAGGGTCCTTAAAAGGGACGGAGTGACAGAGAATCCCGCAGAGAACCCCCTCTTTCTTGCTCAGGAATGAGACCTCTGAAAGCTACTTAAAGCTTTTACGTAAATAGAATTGATCGCTGACTTTCATAAAAGGCAGATGCTTCCACTTGAGAAGAGATCCGTGTGCCGACTCATGCCCGGCCCGCGAGGAGCGCCGCGCGTACCTGGGGTCGTGTACCGGTGGCCTCAGGACCGCCAGCAGGGGCTGCAGGACCGCCAGCGCCAGCACCACGCAGCCGAGGTAGGGGTGGGAGCCTGCGTGCTGAGCAGAGCGACCCCACGTTAATGCTCTCGTTCCCGCCCTCGGTTCTAACCCGCCAGCTAGAAATAATACACGTCTATGCGTTCTTCATGCTTTCCTGTACCTTTAAACTTTGGGTGATGGTGAGGACAGCAGTGATGTTGATGATGACAATGATGATGGTAACGATGACAGTGATGGAGCTGATGATGGTGGTGGTGGTGGTGGTGGTGATGATGGTGGTGATGATGATGTCAGTGATATTGATTATAATGGCAGTGATGATGATAGTGATGGTGATGATGTGATAATAATGGTGGTGGGATGATGATGATGGTGGTGATGATGGTGATGGTGATGATGACAGTGATGGTGATGACGGTGATGGTGATGATAGTGATGATAGTGGTGGTGATGATGGTGATGATGATAGTGACAGTTATATTGGTAATGATGACAGTGATAGTGATGGTGATGATGATAGAAATGGTAGTGAGATGGTAATAGTAGTAGTGATGCTGATGATGATGATAGTGACAGTGATGTTGGCAATGATGACAGTGATAGTGATGGTGATGATGGTGATAATGGTGGTGATGATGATGATGATAGTGATGGTGGTAAGATGGTAATAGTAGTAATGATGGTGATGATGATGATAGTGACAGTGATGTTGGTAATGATGACAGTGATAGTGATGGTGATGATGGTGATAATGGTGATGATGATGATAGTGATGGTGGTGAGATGGTAATAGTAGTAATGATGGTGATAATGATGATAGTGACAGTGATGTTGGTGATGATGACAGTGATGGTGATGATGATGATGATGATGGGGTGATGACAATGATAACACAGGCACCAATCACTGAGCGTCTCCTTCACACCAAAACACACTGCACACACGCTCATGTCCACTCTTGGTTATGAATAGCTCATTTCTAAAAATGGGGGAACTGAGGATCAGAGACACCAGTAACGTGTCCAAGGACATGGCTGTGGTGTCACCCACGCACAGAAACACCGTTCTTCCCATCAACTGAGAATAAACCAGCGATCTCCTCTGACCCGCCGGTGAATTTCTATGGACACCCTTGAAGAGGTACTCACGCTACTCCAGCCACCTCGGTAGATGAAAGGCAGGACGAAAGCAACGCAGGTGAGGAAGGAGGTGATCATCATGAGTGCCCGATGCACCTGCAAAGGGGAAATGACCATGAGAAGGCAGTTCCCTGGACCAGAGTGTTACCATGGGGACAAGATCACGGGGTGAGATTCCCTGAAGAGATGCTTTTGATGGACACCTGACACGTGACACACGAAAGATACGGTGTGCTCTGCTCTGCTTTGAGGGGTCCTAACGGACTCCCCGCTCCTGATCCCAGACCAAGGGGCAACCTGAAAAGAAACGCTTCTCATTCCCTTCCCCCCTGAGAGGAGACATTTGATCTTGACCGGAGAGGGAGGGAGAGAGAGTCTGACACGGATTGATCGGCGCAGCACCCGGAGGACAGACCCCTGTGGACAGGCAGGAAGCAGCCGCGATGTCCCTCGCTGCCCTCCGCCTTCCTCGCCCATCTGTGCTGGGGGCAGCTGGCCATGCAGGTCAGGATCCCTCGGGTCCCAGAGTCTATGTCACACAGGGAGGCTCGCGGCCATGGCACGGTCTCCCAGCCCGCCCGACCCCTGCCTGCAGCCGCCTCTGCTGGGACCTCTCTTAAGGACCTCGTGTCCGCTCTCAACTGGTGAGGAAACCACCGGGCAAGAAGCAGAAACTCCGAGGGTGCCCACACCACAGCACCGATGCCACACACACACACACACACACACACACACACACAAGCAGGGAGAGAAACCCACACAGTTCATACGTTTTCATGCGGCAACACACCAACAGCACGGAAACCGCCTGACCCTTCTCCCCACCCCCCACCCCCTTACCTGAAACCAGGCGGCTTCGCCGAAGAGCGGCCGCGACAGAACGGGCTTGAAGAACCGGGCGACGATCACCCCCACGCTGACGGTCGTCATCCAGCACACGAGCATCAGGGCCCCTGCGGGGGGAGGAGGCCGAGGTGACTTCCCCCGCCGACCCTCTGTGACCCCACTGGAACCCTGCCCTGTGCGCCCTACTACGTGCGCCCCAGGTCCGAACCCAATGGGTCTGTTCAATTCCCGATCAAGGCACAGGCCTGGGTTGCAGGCTCGACCCCCGGTGGGGGACGTGCAGGAGGCAGCTCATCGATGTTTCTCTCTCATTGAGGTGTCTATGTCTCTCCCTCTCCCCCTTTTTCTCTCCCTAAAATCAATAAAAACATATTAACAAATAAAAATGTCTTAAAAACGTTTTTTTTTTACAGGAAGATAAATACAGCTACCTGCACGTTTTCACACGGGGATTTCTAAGCGGTTGCTATGTTCTGTTCGCCACCACTCCTACCCCCACCAGCACCCACTCTACCCGGCCAGCACCCAGCCCTCCCTCCCAGCACCCAGCCAACCCCTGCCAGCACCCAGCCCACCTCCACCAGCACCCAGCCCACCCCGCCATCACCCAGCCTACCCCCCCAGCACCCAGCCCACCCCTGCCAGCACCCAGCCCACCCCCCCAGCACCCAG
>PVJN01018400.1:0-16015 GCA_004026805.1 Lasiurus borealis
CCCCCCCCCAAAAAAAAAAAGTATGTTATATGGGCACATATCAGAAAATAATAGTCTCCACTGTCCAGGGCATTGGCCAGTGACAGATCTAGACGCCCCCCTTCCTCCCCTCCATCCAAGGAAGGCAAATGAACACAACCCATTTTCAGCATGTCTGATGAGCGGTCTTCTCCCTTCCCCACGGTGCCCGGGCCAAACGGGATAAAAAACAATCGTGCTTACCCGCTGAGGATGCGAGGCTTGCTC
The DNA here is from genome assembly GCA_004026805.1 of Lasiurus borealis. NCBI lineage: Eukaryota > Metazoa > Chordata > Mammalia > Chiroptera > Vespertilionidae > Lasiurus > Lasiurus borealis. The sequence continues at coordinate 247 of PVJN01018400.1, forward strand.
GTGTCCAGGGCAGCAGACGCGCGTCTTGTAGGTGTGGGTTCTGCAGTGCCGCACAGACACCCGCCGCAGCCTCGGACCCGCGGCGGCGGCGGAGGCAGCGGCAGCAGCAGCCGCCAGCAGCCCGCACCCAGCAGCCCGCAGCCCGCAGCCCGCAGCTGCTCCCAGCGCTGAGTAGTAAAGTGCGGTGACTTAGAGGACCGATCCCACAATTAACACGGAGCGGCGATTGCTTAGCAGAGAGAGAGGAGGCGGAATCTTGCTGAAAGGAATGGGCTTGGTTTGTCCGCCCCGCTAGTGCCTCGGGAGCAGCAGAAAAGGGTGGAAGCGGGGAGTTTTTTTTTTTTTTTTTTTTGGACTTAGGCAAGCAGTACAGCTGTGGGAGGTCAAGGTTAAAATTAACTGGGTGATCGAGGGACCGGTTTTAGTGTGAGTCACTGAGAGGCTAGAGGCACTCGTTTTGAAAGAGCCCTGATAAACTTCAGACGTTGGGGGTCTGGGCACAAATAAAACCCCTGTGCCTTGAAACTGTTATTTAGTTATGTTGTACTAATTATTTAATTTTCAATCACTGCAGCAAAATGGAAACTATATAAAGAAGGGTGATTTGGGATTTACTGAAAGAATGTGAAAAGAATAATAAAATACAACTCATGTATGTGACTGGGAGCAATAGAACCAAGTTCTACTAATACTTAGAAGCCATACCTGGGATTTCAGTGTTAGAAAATGTATTATTGACAGAGGTTAATCGGTTCACATGTTATAAAAACCACAATGTTATTTATAGAAAACCCAAAATATATAACATCTCAAATAATTTTAGCAGCTGGGCCAGTGTGGCTCAGTGGTTGAGCGTCGATCATGGTTCGATTCTAAATTAGGGCACATGACTGGGTTGTGGGCTAAATCCCCCCAGCAGGGTGCGTGCAGAAGGCAGCCAATCAATGTTTCTCTCTCATCCGTGTTTCTATCTATCCCCCTCCCTGCCTCTCTCTCTAAAAATCAATAAAAACATGGTTTTAAAAAATAATTATTGCCGAGACTGGTTTGGCTCAGTGGATAGAGCATCAGCCTGCAGACTAAAAGGTCCCAGGTTCATTTCTGGTCGGGGGCATGTACCTGGTTGCGGGCACATCTCCAGTGTGGGGCGTGCAGGAGGCGACTGACCGATGTCTCTCTCTCATCGATGTTTCTGACTTTCTATCCATCTCCCTTCCTCTCTGTAAAAAATCAATAAAATATATTTTTAAAAATCACATATAAAATAATTATTTTACATGTATAACCAGGTTTGTTATTTATCACTATTCAGAAATAAACTTAATTTTATTTTACTTGTGCTAAATTTGCCTGAAGCAGGATCTTACTGCTGTATATTGCTGAGGATATTGATTGACTGGAATACATTTAATGTATGTTTAATAGCAACAAAACCACTTAAAAACCAGAGCACATCAGATGGTACAGTTGAAATAGAGTTTAGAGCTCACTGATGCTACCTCTGTAATTTCACAAGTGGGAAAATTAGAAACACAGATGAGGACAGAGTAGGGACAGAGGTGGGGTTAACTCTGAGTCCCCACTGTTCACACACACAGAAGGGAAATAAACAATAGGTATGAACATACACACACTGTTTCACATACACACACTGGGAGCTGAGCAGGCCCTGTCACAACAATAACAAAAGTGGTTCACTCAATGACCCTACTTGTGTACATCTAGTATAAATTAAAGAATTATATCAAACAAGTACTTATAACGTATGTAAATATTAGCACAAAATGTGCCCACTGGTTTGGAGGTGTTTATGCTAGAAAGTAAAGAAATTTGTCCAGGGAATTTTTTTTTTTTTTAGGTGATCTCCAAGGAAACTTACAACACTTGCTTATGTTCCACAGAATGACAGGGCCTTCAATTACTGTCAATTTTCTTATACCCATTGGTACCTCTGTTTCCTTTTGTCTACATCCTTAAACATGCCTGCCCAGCCCTAGCCGGTTTGGCTCAGTGGATGGAGCATTGGCCTGGGGACTAAAGGGTCCTGGATTTGATTCCGGTCAAGGGCATGTACCTTGTTTGTGGGCACATCCCCAGTAGGGGGTGTGCAGGAGGCAGCTGATCCATGTTTTTCTCTCATTGATGTTTCTATCTCACTATCCCTCTCCCTTCCTCTCTGTAAACAATCAATAAAATATATATTTTTTAAAAATGCCTGCCCAGAGGGAAAGTTGGTTTTGGAGTTGGGCAGGGAAAGTATTGTAGAATATGAATCCTGGCTTTCAGAGATGCTGGTTGGAAGTTAGTTTTGGGGCTAGATACTAATATTTTCTCTTAAATCCTGATCTGACATTCCTAATAAGGAACCTGGTACTAATGCAAGTGTTACAGTTAAAGTCTGTGTTATATTAGATGGCATAGTAAATTTTGTGTTTTGTGGATCTGGCAGGACAATTTATCACCTTGATTTTTTTTTTTAATGCCTCCTATAGGAAGAAAATTGAAGGAAATGAGTCACCCAATTTCTTCATTTGTTTTTGTTTATCTTGCTCTTCTGTCAGGAAGGCGTTTTATTTTATTACCAGGTGGTATTAGACAATGACTATAATGGCAATGATCTGTATAATTTAGAGCAAACCCCTCCCAAATTAAACGCATTTCTTTATATCTTCCCCAAAGGCCTAAGTACAGTCTCTTCTATAAAGACACTTAATAGATACTTTAAAAAAAATGAATGCACAAATTAATGAATGAATAGCCCCCCAAATATCTAGAAGCTGGTTACAAAATGTTTTTGTTTGTTTGTAATTTGCATTGTGCAAAACAACTGACTCCATTCTCTGCTTCCCTTTTCTAACACAGTCCTGCTCTAAGAGAAACAATCTCCTTTCTGTAGAGCTCTTTGGGCATGCCTGATTTGTATTCTCCAATTAAATTGTAGCCACAAATCTCCACATGAACTCTGGGTAGATCAAACAGTAGCTGAGACACTTTCTTGCCAAGAAAACACAGGCTTACGTTTCAAAATTCCAGTTCTTCTGGCTGTGACACCAAAGTGATTATGTGACCTCAAACAAGTTTCTTGACATGCTCATGACTTAGGTTAGCCATCTTTTAAGTGCTGGTGATGGTGGCTACAATACCTGCTGTACCTACTTCATAGGGTTGTTGTGAAGGTCAAATGAAATAATACATGTGAGAATGCTCTGAAATTTTCAAAAGCACTAGGCAATATAAGGTATTGTTATATGCAGATGCACTTAAAATCAAATATCTAGTTCAAGGGACTTTAAATAACCTGTTTTACTACTTATTGTTTCAGAAAGCAAACAGGTTTATCTCTCTCCCTGTGTGCTTACACACACACACACACACACACACACACACACACACACACACACCCCCTGCTGTTCCCAATTTAGCTTCTCAGTTCTGAAGCTTTCCCCTGGTCTGGGAAATATGCATCTGCAGTTGAATATGAAAAACCAAGACTTTACAGACAGCCCTCCCCCCCTTCCTTCTGCAAAATTTCCCTTTTTCGAGCTCTCGGATAGAAAAGTGAAGTCAATGAAGCACAACAGCCTTTTCATACCGAGCAGCGCCATGGATTTAATCAGTGGGGTCAGATGAGCCATTCATTTGAAACTTGGCCATGCTACGTACATTTCGATCCCCCTTTTATGCCAAGCCCATCTGGAAAGTACTTGGGGAACAGAGCAGGAAGGACTGACAGGCAACTCATGCTAATGAGTTCTCCATTCCCCAAAGAGACATAATCAGGGCAATACTCAAGGATTCCTCAACGTATTTTATTAGCACTCTGTGACCTATATGGTTTATGTTCAAGGAATTACCTCAGCCCAGTATCTGACAGGTCCTTATACAGCTGTTTAAGTCAGGGGTTGGCAAACCGCAGCTCGAGACGTACATATGGCTCTTTGGCCCCTTGAGTGTAGCTCTTCTACAAAATATGTGAGAGTATGCATGTACAGGCAATTGAAGGAGTTCCCTAGTTAAGTTAATAACAATGTACCTATCTATCTAGTTTAAGTTTCAAAAATTTGGCTCCCAAAAGTAATTTCAATCATTATCCTGTTGATATTTGGCTCTGTTGACTAATGGCTCTGGTTTAAGTAGTCAGGCCTGATAATTCCTGTAACAGGAATGAACTATCAGCTCTAGGGTTCTCTCCTCCCCACCCCTCCTTTTTATTAAAGGTATTTATCCCTATGTAAATCTATTTGATGGAGCCTTTTAAAGTCATCACGATAACTTCTAATACACAAACAACTAATAAATAAACAACTAATATAAATCAGATACTCCAAATGAAAGGCTCATTCATAGGTGGCACGTAAAAACTCATACAAAATCCATTTATCAGTTTCTGTCTGGAAAAACTGCAAAGTGAATGCAAAGCATGCAATTGCTGGGTGAATCCTAAAATATGTCAGTTTACCTATGTATCTTTTTATCACATGATCACATGACTTAAGATTTCAACTAATCCTTAATATATATATATATATCAGAATTATGTGATTGTTTTCATCCTTATGGCACTATTTCTAGAATGGGATCCGGAACTATGTGCAACAGAAATACTTGTAATTTGTATTGTCTAAAACAATAACTCCATTCTCTATCTTCCTTTTCTAATGGTGTCATGATTTAGGAATTTCCTAAAATGCTGATCCCGGGGTCTTATCCTTGAATTACATTCGAGGAGGGAAGGCCTCTGGATTGAGGGCTTTTCTTTCTTTTAAATTCTTTAAAAATATATTTTATTGATTTTTTTTATAGAGAGGAGGAGGAAGGGATAGGGAGTTAGAAACATTGATGAGAGAGAAACATCAATTGACTCCCTACTGGGTATGTGCCCGAAACCAAGCTACATGTCCTTGACCAGAGTCGAACCCGGGACCTTTGAGTCCACAGGCCAACGCTCCATCCACTGAGACAAACCAGTCAGGGCAGCGGGCTTTTCTTAAAGCGCCCTCAGGGATTCTCTTGCACAGCAAACTTTGGGCACAGGTAGCCTACAGAAAGAATGCAATGTGTGCAGATCCTCAGAGACACGATGAGTGAAGTGTAGGTGAGTCCTTTTTCATGACGTGAGAGGGATTCAGAGAAGAATATCAACATTGGCTCCACAGGTCTCTGGGGTAAACTTGAGCAAGATACACACCTCTCAGAGTCCTATTATCCTCACCTGCGAAATAGTACCTGTTGGTGTTGTTGTGAGGATTAGATGGCATACGCAGAGCACCTACTCTAATGCCTGACACATAATGGAATTAAGTATATGTTCAGGTCTTCTCTCCTTGTTCAAAAATGAGTTTCCAGGTGCATTCTTCTTGTTTCGTGTCCTTAGTATGCTTCGTGGAGAAATTAGAACTCGTAATTTAGCAATAGCTAATATTTGGGGTTCTGATAGTATGCCAGTACTGACTGCTTTATATGCATTATTTTATTTCATACCTACCATAATCCTTGAAGGTAGGTACTATTATTTTCATTTTAGAGATGAAGGAACTGAAGCTCAGAGAGAATAAGTAACTTGCCAGGATCTCAGAGCAAAGAATAAGTAGAGCTGGGAGGCACGCCCCCCTCTATCCTTCCCCTCCCCCCACTCTAATTCCCCCCTCCCCCTCCCGTCACACACACATACACACTGGCTATCCAGTTCGCAACCCTAGCATGTGCCCTGACCAGGAATCTAATCATGACCTCCTGGTTCATAGGTCGATGCTCATCCACTGAGCCATGCCAGCCGGGCTATTTTTTTCATAGCCTTTTAAAGTAGCCCCATCTCCAGTTACTTTTTATTAATTCACTCGCTTATTTTCATTCATTGAAGAAAGAGTATGTATTGAACGGTGACTATGTGCCAGCCACTGTTCTGAGTGCTAAGGGATAGGTCAGTGAATAAGACAGACAAAAATCCTCGCACCCAAGAAGCTTCTATTGTACTGGGAAAACACAGATGTTAACATCAACAAATCAGTAAGTGCGGTTATTTCATATGCTAAGGGCTATGAAGAAAATAAAACAGACCATTGAGAACAACTAGGGTGGAGGTCGAGAGCTACTTTCCCTAGAAAGTCTCTTTGAGGAGGTGACATTTGAGCTGAGACCTGAATGACCCAAAGTTGTCAGCTGGAGAGAAAAGCTAATTCAAAGGTCATGAGACAGGGACCGGCTTGGTGGTGGAGCATTCTGAGCAAAGGACAGAGTGAGTGACTGTAGATTTGGCCGGAGAACTGGGCAGGGGATAGAGCAGACAGGTCTGGTAGATCAAGGTGAGAGTTTGACTTTGGGGAGGTTTTAAGCAAAGGAAGGATAGGGTCTTGTTTACACTTTTGAAATTTCGCTCTCACTTCTGTGTGAAGAATGGACTGTAGAGAGATGTGATTAGAGACAAGTAAGCCAGTTAGGAAGCCATTAAACTCATTCACACAAGAGGAACTGTTGTAGGAGTGGCTGTGGAAAGGAGAAGAAATAATTAAACTTAGCGTATATTTTGGAGGTAGCGCTGACATGACTTGCTTCTAATCTAGAGGCAAGTGGGGGAATAAGAAAAAAGAAAGAACCAAAACCGGTTTGGCTCAATGGATAGAGCATTGGCCTGCGGACTGAAGGGTCTCAGGTTCAATTTCGGTCAAGGGAATGTAACTTGGTTGCAGGCACATCCCCAGTAGGGAGAGTGCAGGAGGCAGCTGATCGATGTTTCTCTCTCATCCATGTTTCTAGCTCTCTATCCCTCTCCCTTCCTCTCTATAAAAAAAAAAATCAATAAAATATATTTTTGAAAAAAGAAAGAAAGAAATCTGTTCCGAATGATCTGCAAGCCTTTGGCCTGAGCATCTGAGTTGATGGGGACACAATTATCTGAGACAGAGAAGACCTGAGAAGAAATAGTATGACAGGTAAAAGGGAACACTGCTCTTTGGTTATGTTAAGCTTGAGATCACCCTCTTTTTCTCTTCAGACTACTTACTCCACTCTATAATTATCTTGTTAATTTTTTTGTACTTGTTCATCGTTAATTTCCTCTCCATAAGAATCTTGAAAAGAGCAAGAAATTGGCTTATAGTGTTCATGGTTGTATCCGTAGAGTCTAAAATATTAACTGGCACAGGTACATGCTCAATAAATATTAGGATATGTGGAGTCTGGTTCAGTGGTTCTCAAACTTAAGTGTTCATCAAAACCACCTGGGCAGCTTCTTAAACGTTTAGTATTAGCCCAGCTGGTGTGGCTAAATGATTGAGTGTCAACTTATGAACTAGGAGGTCATGGTCCGGTTCCTGGTCAAAGCATGTGCCTGGATTGCAGGTTTGGTCCATAGTATGGGGTGTGTAGGAGGCAGCTGATCAATCAATGATTCTCTCCCATTCTCTCTCTCTCTCTCTCTCTCTCTCTCTCTCTCTCTCTCTCAACTATTTTCTCTCTTTTCCACGTCCAGATCCAGCGCGCCTAGAGAGCGGGTCCAATTCCTAAGTAGAGGCAGCTGGGGACTGAGAAATAAAAGAAAGAGACAAGACACAGAGATAGAAAGAAAAGCTAGGGCCGGGTGGACTACTGCTCTCTTCTGATAGAGAGACAGTGACCCAGAGCCAATACAGTGCTTTTATTTTATACCCCCAAATACCAGGATGTTTCACCAAAAGGTCAAGACAAAGGAGATTATTTGCATTCTTGAGTAGATCCTGAGCATTCCTTGTGCTAGGCTGGATTTAGACATCTAAACCCAACTTTCCCACACCATGGTCTGAAATAAGGTCAAGCTGATAACACCCTTGCCCTTTTGGTGAGGCCTGTTCCCAGGGCATGGCTTTGCTGACGCCACTGGGTTCAGCTGACAATAATTAAAGAATGTCCATGTGCCGAGACTGGTTTGGCTCAATGGGTAGAGCGTCATCCTGCGGACTGAGGGGTCCCGGGTTCAATTCCTGTCAAGGGCATGTACCTTGGTTACAGGCACATCTCCCGTGGGGGGGCGTGCAGGAGGCAGCTGATCCATGTTTCTCTAACATTGATGTTTCTAGCTCTCTATCCTGCTCCCTTCCTCTCTGTAAAAAATCAATAAAATATATTGGAAGAAAGAAAGAAAGAAAGAAAGAAAGAAAGAAAGAAAGAAAGAAAGAAAGAAAGAAAGAAAAGAAGAAAGAAAGAAAGAAAGAAAGAAAGAAGGAAAGGAAGGAAGAAAGGAAGGAAGGAAGAAAAAAAGAAAGAAAGCCCATGTGCCTTCCCAGGAGGCCCTCTACACACACTCTCTCCCCCTTCCTCTCTGAAATCAATAAAAATATGTGGGGTTTTTTTTGTGTGTTTTTTTTTTTTAAAGTTTAGAATCAACTTTCACCCTAACCTCTCCCCACCAGGGCTGTGCTTTAGTAGGTCTGGGGATTGTACTCAGGAAACTGCATTTTCAACCAGCACTGTAGATGGGCAGTGGTCTACAGTCTAAACCAGTGGTTTAGCTATATTAGTGTTCATTCAAATACCTTAGAAGCCACATTTCAGCACCATACCAAAAGGCTGCAAAGTATGGCTTTAAGAATTTATGGTATTTCCAAATATACTCCAGACATAAGGTGTTGATTTGAAAGATTTTGAGAGAAAACCATTGAAAGACTCCTGGGGTTCCCACTATTTCATTTGACTCACATTGGAGAGCAGAAAGGGATCTCTGAGAAGGAAACTTCATGTGAAGAAAGATGGCTACCTAAATGCTGGGACAGTCGCCCTCCTTTACCCCATCTCCAAAGTGTGTGTCCCACACCTAGGTGCAGGTGTGTGAAATTCCTTTACTTGGTAATTATAGGAAATGAATGTTTTTGTTTGCACAACACCTATTCCCTTTTCCAGTAAGAATGCTACAGGCCCAAACCAGTTTGGCTCAGTGGATAGAGTGTCATCCTGCACACTGAAGGGTCCCAGGTTCGATTCTGATCAGGGGCATGTACCTTGGTTGTGGGCATATCCCCATTGGGGGTTGTGCAGGAGGCAGCTGATTGATGTTTCTCTCTCATCAATGTTACTAACTCTCTATCTCTCTCCCTTCCTCTCTGTAAAAAATCAATAATATAGCCGAAACCAGTTTGGCTCAGTGGATAGAGCATCAGCCTGCGGACTGAAAGGTCCCAGGTTCCATTCCGGTCAAGGGCACGTACCTTGGTTGTGGGCGCATCCCCAGTAGGGGGCGTGCAGGAGGCGGCTGATCGATGTCTCTCTCTCATCGATATTTCTGACTTTCTATCCCTCTCCCTTCCTCTCTGTGAAAAATCAATAAAATATATTTTTTAAAAATCAATAAAATATATTTAAGAAAAGAAAAAGAATATTTCAGTATTTCTTTGAGGAATCTTTTTGGACCCTATGGCTGCAGACTTAAAGCCCTGAATTCTGGCTGAGCAAGGGGTTGACACTAAGCTGGCCCAAGCAGATGTTTTCTCTCTGGCATTTGATTCTTGAGGAGAGTGACACGAAGACTTAAGAAGGTCAGAGTTATCTTAAGGGAGGTCCCTGAGGAGAGTGTGATTGCATACTGCTACAAGGATCTCACAGGCTAGAGTTGTCTTCTGTCTTCCAATACCTGATTCTTCGGCTTTTCCTTCAATTCTACAAGCCACGAGCCTTCGTCTTCCACTAAATTCCCGTTTTGCTTAAGGTAGAGAGGTCTCAGTTGCCCGCAGTACAATCTAAGACACAGCAATTAAAATAGTTGCAATTAAAATCTATAATTAGAGGTAACGTTTTTAAAACACATTCTTCCTGGGAGCGGGAACACACTGACCCAAGTTTTCGCTCCAGTGTAAATGTCCGATAGCAGAGTCTGCGCACACACTGTATCAGGCAGAGGAGAGTGACAGGGCATCGTGGTTTGATGTCAGTCCTACCACTGGGGTTGGGAGGAAAAGGATGACGGGGGTATAACACATAAATTCCACTTCACAAGTCTGCACTGAGTGTACACGAGATAAATACCTTGCTGGAAATTCTCGATACTTTTGTTCCATAGTTTCTGCTCAGCTCTCTCAGCTCCTGAGTTCCTATCTTCAGACTAAACTTTCAGGGTACAGCAGGGCCTAATTACTAGGACACGTAAACCTAAGACATCACTTCATGAACATGAGAACGCATAGTATTAAATTTAGTCCTCATTTCCTCCTGTGGCCCCGAGGGGAAAATCAGGACATCCTGTCCCTTGAATCATTTGGGTTAAATCCTAGTCATTTCTTGACCTCTCCCTTCCCCCCCATTTTAAAACAGACCTATCATTCTTTAAGAGTCTCAGAAATTGGCTTAATTCATGTCTTATAAGCAGTATCCTTGGGACAAAACAAGTTTCTCACAGCCTCATTCCTAGTGATTACTGAAATTAAGTCACCACGGATAGCTAGGATGCTGAAGTAAGTATGCTCACGTGGACCACGCCCTGGGAGAGATAAGGAGCATGTGACAGTAAGGGAAATCTATAATCACTTGCAGATTATATGCAGTATAAACGCAGATCAAATGTGAACACCCTAATTAATATTGTATTTTTGTTTCTAATGGCGGTTGCTATTTGGGAAAACTAGCATAACAACAACATCTGGATATAAATCTCTGTTAAGTTTGCATGGCAAAGGATTTTCATTTCAAAAAGGGTGGGGATCATTCGTATCACTGAAACATAAAGTAGGATTACTAACTTTTATACTGAGTAATGTCTCTGTGCGAGGTGCTATTCAAACTGCTTTATAATGTAAATACCTCATTTAATCTTTACAACTACCCACTGAGTTATTGTCTTATTACCCTTGCTTAGAAGCAATGGGACTGAGCCACTGAGAAATGAAGCAATTTGATTAAAGAGCTTGTAAACGGTAAAGGCTGGGTTTTGAGTCCAGATAATAAAATGGCTCCAGAATCTGGGCGCTTAACCCCTTTCCCACTACCTCCCAACACTGACCAGTTAGTGAAACAGCACCTGCTCTTTCCTTCTCTCATCATTCGAGACCCTTCTGTCACTCCCTTGGAATATTTAAAATTACATTTTGACAACTACCCGAGCCAGGTAATCAATATGAACAGGTTTTCTAGGAACCAAATTGCTTGGAGTTTACGTGTTGACCAATCAGTGAGCCTTCCCAGCAGCTTTGACAGAAATTTCCTTACTCAGATTTCACATGAAGTAAAGCCATGAGAATGTAGGGATCTAATCTACGTCAAGCCTACAAATACATGAACAAGAACTTGATTTTCAAATTCTCCATACTTTGTTCCAGTGGATTCAAGATGGGGGAATGAGTAGCAATCTCAGAAAAGTGGGTGCTTTTTTCTGATGGGTGGTTTTTACTTCTTTGCTAGGGAGGTAATTGAGAGACCAGTCTGGATTTGCACCTGGGAGTGAGTAACCTGAGTATAGAGAGAAAAGGATATAGACAACAAACATCCTATTTCTAAATATTTGGAGGCTCTTCAAGTCTGGTGTGATTTTCTGAGCCAGTTTTTCTGGACACAACATGCTCCATCCCAGAAGGTGGTAGTTTCTTGAAGACTCTTCTCAGTCTCTTACTTTTTCCCTTCCATGAAATACAGAATATTCTTTTCCTTGATATAGAATTGGCCCAACTGTGACAGCTTTATGAAAAAAAATTGATTTCAGAGAGGAAGAGAGAGGGAGAGATAGAAACATCAATAATGAGAGAGAATCATCCATCAGCTGCTGCCTCCCGCACACCCCCACACTGGGGATCGATCCGGCAACTCAGGCATGTGCCCTGATAGGGAATCGAACCATGATCTCCTAGTTCATAGGTCAATGCACAACCACTGAGCCATACCAGCTGGGCCTGACTGCTTCTTTTTAAAAGTTTGCCGAAGTTGTTACAGGATGTACCTCTGGTTGGGCTAGGCCTCTGTATTTTCTGAGAGTAAGCAGCTTTCCTCCATCATATCATTGCTTTCTTTACATACAACACTAGAGGCCTGGTGCATGAAATTCATGCACAGAATGGGGATGTGTGTCCCTCAACTCAGCCTGCAGCCTCTCCAAACTAGGATCCTTCTCATAATCCAGGACTGCTGGCTCCCCACTGCTAACCTGCTTGCCAGTGATCACCCCCTAACCACTCCCATGCCAGCCTAACTGCTTCTCTGCCAGCCTGATTGCCCACAACTGCCCTACCCTGCAGGCCTGGGTTCCCCCCAACTGTCCTCCCCTGCTGGCCTGATTGCCCTCAACTGCCCTCCCTTACTGGCCTGGTCCCTCCCAACTGCCCTCTCCTGAAGGTCTGATCACCCACAACTGCTCTCCCCTTCTGGCCATATTATGGCAACCATCTTGTGTCCACATGGGAGTGGCCATTTTATGTGTTGGAGTGATAGTCAATTTGCATATTACCTCTTTATTGTATAGGAGTAATTCTTTTATTATTGGACTAGAGGTTCAGTGCACAAAATTCATGCACAGGCAGTGGGGTAGGGGGTTTCTCTCAGTCCAGCTTGCACCCTCTTGCAATCCAGGACCACTAGCTCCTAACCGCTCACCTGCCTGCCTGCCTGCCTGATCACCCCTAACTGCCTCTGCCTCTGCCTCTGGGACCTCACCTAGGACCCAGTCTTCCCTCCCTTTGGCCAGGCATTTGGGACCCTGGTTGGTGCCACCCGAGCCCTGGCTTTGTCAGGAAGGACATCCGGAATGATGTCCAGTCTATCCAGTCTAATTAGCATATTACTCTTTTATTAATATAGATTAGGAATTCATATGCTAGAAAATGTTTTTGGGGAAAGCTCGGTAGAAGAGTCACCAAGATGACTGGGTTCTGCAATAGTTGGCTGTGAACTTGAGCAAATTACTTAATGATTCTGAACACCTGTTTCCCTATTTTAAAATGGATGTGGGAGTCAATTTATACATTTAGAGACTTGGAAGGGATCTTGGGGGTCAATTGGTCCAAACTCTGACCCACCACAGGAATTTAATCTATAATACTCCTGATAGATAACCAGTTACCCAACCTTCCAGGCAAAGACACTTATTTCCTTATCCTCCTTCTCATGAGCTAAGTTGTGCATCTCTGGACCTCCATTCATTGGTCTTCCTTCTTGCCAATGAAACTCTGACTTGGTAACTTGGATGGCAAAAGAGAACTACAGTTGATAGAGCTTCAGGTGAGCCTGCACCCTGACCCCATGTGAAGCACTTAAGTAGCTGTGAAATTTTGGCCAAATTGCATTAGTTCTCCGAAGATCAGTTTCTTTACCTATTTAATGAAGAAACTGCAACCTACGCTGCAGTTTTGTTGGGAAAATTAGAGATAATTTAAATAAAATACCTCCATATAGGGAGTGCTTAATAAAAAGACTAAGAAGATTCTTTTTCTTAGAATATAATGAAGTCAATATTTATTGAGGCCTGAGCAGTTTATGGAAAGACTTCAGGTTCTTGTCCTGAAATTTTCTTAACATTTCCCCTTATTCCAGTCCTAAATAATCACTTCTTATAAAAAAAGTTTGGAAACCTATACATGAAACTGTTAATGTTTTGTTTTTTTTAATTTTTAAAAAATTTTTTTTTAATATATCTTATTGATTTTTTACAGAGAGGAAGGGAGAGAGATAGAAAGTCAGAAACATCGATGAGAGAGAGACATCGATCAGCCGCCTCTTGCATGCCCCACAGTGGAGATGTGCCCGCAAGCAAGGTACATGCCCCTGACCAGAATCGAACCTGGGACCTTTCAGTCCGCAAGCCGACGCTCTATCCACTGAGCCAAACCGGTCTCGGCTGTTAAAGTTTTATAGGACTTACTTCTAAGGAGTGGGATGAGGAGGGTGAGGGACACTGATTTTTTACTTTAAATCAGTGGTTCTCAACCTTTCTAATGCCAAGACCCGTTAATGCAGTTCCTCATGTTGTGGTGACCTCCAACCATAAAATTGTTCTGGTTGCTACTTCATAACTGTAATTTTACTACTGTTATGAATCATAATGTCAATATGTATCTGTGCTTTCCGATGGTCTTAGGCCGCTAGCAACCCACAGGTTGAGAACTGCTGCTTTAAGTGCTTATATATTTGAGTGGTTTTACACATATAAATATTATTTGTTTAATATTTTAAAACAATAAAATAAGAGTAGCCAAGTTCAGGAACATATATTTAAGCACTTAGTTATCTTTTCTTCAATTTCAGGAGCCCTCCCATAGAAAATACCTCTTCAAGAGAAATGTATAAAGTCAGTCTGTTTCCCTTGGCTAAAAAGAACAGCAGAATTGAAAGACCATCTTGTTTGATTCCCTAGAAAGACACCCTCCTATCCAAGCCCTCAAGTGTGGAATCTGAAACCCCTGACAGCACAGAGTTCCTTCCTACCTCTCCACTACTCCCTTTGGACAGGAGACAGGGCCAAATGTTTTGAGTGCAATGTGACTGTTACGAGCGTTTTCCTGGAAAGGTGAGAGTTGGTCACCAGGTCATTTTGCACAAGCAACCTGTGTGTGCACTTGGGGTTAAGTGCTGGTTACTATAAATAAAGCTCTGTGGCCCAGAAGCTCGCCTTCCAACGCTCAGCACTGTAAACCTGTCTCCAAGCATTCACTACATGCCAGTTCAATTAAAGAATGATGTTGAGCTGAAACTGGTTTGGCTCAGCGAAGAGAGCATCCGCCTGCTGACTGAAGGGTCCCAGGTTCAATTCCAGTCAAGGGCACGTACCTTGGTTGGGGGGACATCTCCAATAGAAGGTGTGCAGGAGGCAGCTGATTGATGTTTCTCTCTCATCCATGTTTCTAACTCTCTGCCCATCTCCCTTCCTCTCTGTAAAAAAATCAATAAAATATAATGTTTTAAATACATCCTGATGTTCCAGGCCATTTCTAATCCCGGTCTTCTATCCTATTGATCTTTTGAGTATAACTCATACTTCAGACCAAGAATCTAGTGGGTGTTGTTTTTTTTAGTATTGCAAGCATGGTCACTACGGCTGTAGGGGAAGAATTACAAAGTACTGGAAATGCACGGAGAAGGGCAAGAAAGAAATCTCAGGAGAAGGTGCTATCTGAACAGAGCCTCAAGGGCTATGTCTCCTTCCAGCTGAAGAGCTTCCGGTCAAAGTGAGCAGCAGCAGATAAAAGTAGGAAGTCTGCTGTGTTTGTAAAACACCAAGTCATCTGATGTGGCTGAAGGACGGTTTATCATCCTGGGAAAGCAAACAACGCGTTTGTTTTTCTTTTATTGAAGGAAGGTACCGGGAGAGGAGTGTCCAAAACAAAAGTGTGCAGCTTGCAGGAGTTGCACTAACTGAACACATCTATTTTACTAGCACCCAGGTCAAGAAAAGAGACACTAAGAGCATCTCAGAAAGTCCCTTTCACGATCTCTACCGATCACTACTGCTCCCCAGCCTTGCCAGCAGCTGCTATGTTGCTTTTTTTCCCCCCCTTTTAACTACTTTATTGAGGTATGATTGACACATAAAGAATTCTAAATAGTGAATGTATGCATCTCTATGAGTTTGGGGATAAGAATACATTACAAATGCATCACCACCTGTAAACATATCCATCATCTCCCAAAGTTTGCTCCTACCTCCTTTATTATAACTCTCTTTTTAGGATATATTCCTAGAAGTGGGATCACTGGGTCAAATGGGAGTTTCCATTTTTAGTTTTTTGAGGAAACTCCATACTGTTCTCCACAGTGGCTGCACCAGTCTGCATTCCCACCAACGGTGCACAAGGGTTCCTTTTTCTCCGCATCCTCGCCAACACTTGTT
>PVJN01018400.1:16115-29438 GCA_004026805.1 Lasiurus borealis
CTGTAGATTTTGGAGATTAAACCTTTATCAGTGATAACATTTGCAAATATGTTCTCCCATACAGTGATCTTTCTTGTTGTTTTGTTGATGGTTTCTTTTGCTGTGCAAAAGCTTTTTATTTTAATGTAATCCCATTTGTTCATTTTTTCTTTAGCTTCCATTGCCTTTGGAGCAGTATCAGTGAAGAAGTTCTTTCAGCTTATGTCTGAGATTGTGCTGCCTGTGGATTCCTCTAGTATTTTTATGGTTTCCTTTCTAATGTTTAAGTCCTGTATCCATTTTGAGTTTATTTCACGGTAAAATTCAGCATGCGATATATCCTGTCATAGCAAATGTTAAAGTATACAATACAGTATTGTTAGCTATAAGAACTACACTGTGTAGTAGAGATCCAGAACTTATTTATCTTGCGGAACTGAAACTTTGTAATCTTTGACTATCACCTCTCTCTTTCTCCTTCCCCTCGCAACCACTATTCTACTCTATGCTTTTAGAGTTTTTGTTTGTTTTGTTTTAATATATTTTTATTGATTTCATAGAGGAAGGGAGAGGGAGAGAGAGAGAAACATCAGTGATGAGAGAGAATCATTGATTAGCTACCTCCTGCACAGCCCCTGCTGGGGATCGAGCCCACAACCCAGGCATGTGCCCTTGACCGAGACCCTTCAGCTCGCAGGCTGACACTCTGTCCACTGAGCCAAACCAGCTAGGGTTGGAGTTTTGACTATTTTAGCTTCCGCATATAAGTGAGGTCATGGAGTGTTTGTGATTCTGTGTCTGGCTTATTTCGTTTAGCATAATGTTCTCCAGATTCATCTATGTTGTCATAAATAGTGGGATTTTTCTCTTCTTTTTTTAAGGCTTGAAAATATTTATATATATATATTCATATACACCGAGTGGCCAGATTATTATGATCTCTGAATGCATAATAATCTGACCACTCAGTGTGTGTGTGTGTATGTGTATATATATATATATATATATATATATATATATATATATACACACATGTATACATATACACTGAGTGTATACATATGTATATATATACATATATATATGCAAATACACACACACACACACTGAGTGGCCAGATTATTATGTGTAAATGTACATATATATATATTACAGGCCCGGTGCATGAATTCATGCATGGGTGGGGTCCAGCCAGTCTGGACAGGGAAAGGGGACATGGGCTGTTGGCCGTCCTGCCTGCTGGTCGAACTCCTGGTTGAGGGGAAATTTTACATTTAGCCTTTTATTATATAGGAAATACACTAAGTGGCCAGATTATTATGCATTTAGAGATCATAATAATCTGGCCACTCAGTGTATATAATATATATCACCTTTCCTTTATTCATTTATCTGTCGATGGGCACTTAGATTATTTTCAAATCTTGGCTATTGAGAACAATGTTACAATGAACCTGGGAGTGCAGGGATTCTTCAAGATTCTTATTTTGATACCTTTGGATAAATACTAGAGATGGAATTGCTGGATCATATGGTAGTTCTATTCTTAATTTTTTGAGGAACTGGCATACTGTCTTTCATAGTGGCTGCACCAATTTACATCCCTATTAGCTGAGTATTAGGGTTTCCTTTTCTCTACATCCTTGCCAACTCTTCACATTTATTTATTTCTTTTTAGTTTTTAGCAACAGCCAACCCAGCAGGTGTGAGGTGATAGCACATTGTGGTTTTGATTTATATCTCCCTGGTGGGTAGTGATGCGGAGTACTTGTTTGTTGGCCACTCCAGTGACTTCTACCACTATAGATCGGTTTTGCTGGGTTTTGTGCTTTATCTAAGGCATCTACTCTCTTGTGTCTGACTCTCTCACTCATATTGGTCAGTGCCACATAATCTCATTGCATGTGGCCATAGAACATTATTACCTCAGTTTTAAGCAGAGAAACGGCCTGGCTGACCTCTGTGTTCGGAAAATCACTCGCACAGCTTTGAGGAGGAGGAGAGTGGAAGGACAAGAAGTCCCATGCAGGGAACGAGGCAATAATGTAAATGAGAAATGACGAGGGCCTGACCCAGAGCCCGGGCTGTGGGAGTGGAGAAGAGGCGGACAGATCAGGGAGTCACCCTGAGCTCTGGAGAAGCGATTCAAAACACATGCTCCACGTACAGTCGTCCTTCAAGCACAGAGGAGAGCCCTGCACTGAGCACTCAGAACCAGGGCAACAGTAATTGATCACGGCATCAGTTTGGGTGCGTGTCAAGACTTAAATGAAACAAGCCACAGCCTCTAAGAGTCTGTTGTCACAGATGACAGAAACGAGAAAGAGCAAAAGCCAACACCATGTGGACTAATGAAGGGGGTCCCGGGAGACTGGAATGACCTCGAGTGGTTTATTGGAGCAGTTTTGCAGTTGTGTTGTTTTCCTTCAATATTTTTTTTTCTTTATATATTTTATTGATTTTTCACAGAGAGGAAGGGAGAGGGATAGAAAGTCAGAAACATGGATGAGAGAGAGACATTGATCAGCTGCCTCCCGCACATCCCACACTGGAGATGTGCCCGCAAGCAAGGTACATGCCCACAACCGGAATCGAACCTGGGACCCTTCAGTCTGCAAGCCAACGCTCTATCCACTGAGCCAAACCGGTCTTGGCATCCTTAAATATTTTTGAGGCGTTTCAATAAAAAAAAATGTAGAAAACAAAATCAGGATTGAAGAGAAAGCAGAGGTAGGGGAACTGTGGGGAAGAGTGTTAGCAGAAAGTTGGGAGGGAGGAGACTCCTGAGGGTGTGAGATGGTGGTTGTGGGGCAGACAGAGGGGGAGATAGTTAGTGAAGCATGAAGTCACAGCTCCTTCACCATCTAGCTTAATCGCATGCTTCTCAAACTCAGGTATGCACATCTCTGGCAGCGTGTCAAGAGGTACTTGAGTCACCTCTTTCTGACATGTTTATTTTACCCCACGACTGGGGAGAAGGATGCCATTTACGTGGAAGCAAACAATATGTTATGAAACAAAATACAAATGACATGTGAAGTTTTATGATAAACCACAACACTCCAAATAATTTCTAGCCACATTCTTTGGCCTGCAGCCCCAATGCCTCCCATGCCAATAGGTGGAATTCAGAGGAAAACTTTTGAGAAGCTGTTAGAATTCTCTGTGGAATCTAACCCCATGCTCTACTAGATGATGCTAGCACCCTAACTGAGTTCTTTTCCAGAATGAGTGTGTTACTCACTCAACAACATTTCTTCCTTGATTCATTCATCCCAATAATATTAAGTCAGGGATTACCATGTACTAGGACCTGAGAGATTTTTTTTTATCCCATATAATACCATAAGCTGCAAAAAGGACTATGCGTTTAAAAAAGATTAGAGTCCCCTCAGCATTTGTCAAAGCTTGCATACATTAGAAGTTCTATGAATATTTGTTGACTTGAAATGAAACGGGATCTTTGCAAAAACCCAAGGAAGTGTCGGAAAAAAGACAATAAAGGAGAGAAAGAGATGATGCATGTATGTGAACTAACTCCTAACCCATATGAACAAAATCTATTGTCTAACCCATGCACAACTCTGAGATGGTCCTTAAATTATTTCTATTTTATAGCCAAGGAAACAGAGAATGAGTGAAGTAACTTGTTTAATGTAACGCCACTAGTAAGTGAAAGAGCGCAGATTCAACCCCAGCTTTGTCAGATACTGAAGTTCATGGAAGAAGCTATGAAAATATAAAATGTATATATTCTCTGACCCAATAATTCTGCTAGGAATTTATTCTTGTGATATTGTGTTTTATAATAAGAAATATATTTTGGTCTTTTTCAGTATCTGGCATGCAGCTCCAAAACTGTTGGAATTGTTAAGTGATGGGGGGGGGGGGGGGGAGGGAAGGGGAGGAGAGAGAGAGAGAGAGAGATGAAAGTACCTTTGAGTAGGTGTCTTTTATTAGGATTGGGGCTGGTTACCAGTGGAGCCAACCATGTGATTAGAAAATTGGAACTTCACATCTCCTACCTCTGGGGCCGATGAATTAATCAATAGTGCCTATGCAACAAAGTCTTCATAAAACCCCCTAAAAGATGGGGTTTGGAGAGCTTCTGCATTGGTGGACAAATGGAGATTTGGGGAGAATAGCACCCTCAGAAAGCATGAAAGGCTGTTCCTTTTGTAGAAAATTAGTATCCTTTTGTAGAAAATTAGTATTCTAGCAAGTAAAATGTTTCTCTAAGTTTTGTAAGCTGCTCTAGCAAATTAACCCAAGCCTGCCAGGGAGTCAGAACCTCCCAGCTATAGCTGGTCTGTCAGAAGCCCAGGTGATAACATAGAATGGCGATGACCTTGGAAGTGGTGGGCAGTCTTATAGGACTGAACCTTTAACCTGGGGGATCTGATGTTACCTCCAGCTAGAGAGATAGTGTCAGAATTGAATTGAATTGTAGGACACCCAGCTGTTGTCAGAGAATTGCTTGGTGATGTGTGGAAACTACCCCCACATTGTAAATTGGGTGCACAATTTCTAATCCTGTAGGTATACTCAGACAAGTGCTCAAACTACGAACATAAGAATGTTCATTTTCAGCTGAAACCGGTTTGGGTCAGTGGATAGAGCCTCGGCCTGTGAAGAAATAATGACTGAAAACTTCCCCCACCTGGTGAAAGAAATAGACTTACAACTCCAGGAAATGCACAGAACTCCAAACAAAAAGAATCCAAAGGGGACCACACCAAGACACATCATAATTAAAATGCCAAGAGCAAAAGACAAAGAGAATATTAAAAGCAGCAAGGGAAAAACAGTTAATTACCTAGAAGGGAACACTCATATGATTGTCAGCTGATTTCTCAACAGAAACTATGTAGGCCACAAGGGAGTGGCAATAAATATTAAAAGTGATGAACGGCAAGAACCTACAACCAAGATTACTTTAACCAGCAAAGCTATCATTCAGAACTGAAGGTCAAATAAAGAGCTTTACAGATAAGAAAAAGCTAAAGGAGTTTATCACTGCCAAACCAGTATTATATGAAATGCTGAAGGGTACTCTTTAAGAAGAGGAAGAAGAAGAAAAAGGTAAAGATAAAAATTATGAATAACAAATACATACCTATCAACAGGTGAATCTAAAAATCAAGTGAATAAAAAATCTGATGAAGAGAATAAACTGGTGAATATAATAGAATCAGGGGCATAGCAAGGGAGTGGACTGACAATTCTCAGGCGGAAAGAGGTGAGGTGGGAGCCGGGAGAGACTGGAAAAAAATCGTACACCTATGGAAGAGGAAAATGGGGGGAGGTAAGGACAGAGGGCGGAGTGGAAGCCGGGTGAAAGGGAGCTATCAGGGGGGAAAAGAGGAACAATTGTAATAGTCTGTACAATAAAGATTTATTAAATTAAAATTAATAAATAAAATAAAAATAGAGCCTGAGCAAGAAAATGGCGGGAAGAGAATTGAGTAAGAACAGGAGCTAAGAAGAAAAAGAATCGAAGAAAAGGGACATGGCGTTAGTGAAGCTCATGCCAAGTCTTTTATTCATTGACTTGAACAGAATAAATCTATTGTCTCACAGTTTTGGGTGGCTAGAAGTTCAAGATCAGGGTTTCAGGAGCCATAGTTCCTTTTCAGGGTCATGCCTCTCCCCTAGCTATTGGTTGTTTGCTGGCCATCATCAGTGCTTTTTCTTCTTTTTTTTTTTAAAGTATATTGTATTGATTTTCACAGAGAGGAAGGGAGAGGGATAGAGAGTTAGAAACATTGATGAGAGAGAGACATCGATCAGCCGCCTCCTGCACGCCCCCTACTGGGGATGTGCCCGCAACCAAGGTACATGTTCTTGACCGAAATCGAACCTGGGACCCTTCAGTCCTCAGGCGGACGAACCGGTTTTGGCCATCGGTGCTTCTTGCTTGTAGGCCGATGCCTTCTTGTTCGCATGGTTCAAGGGTCAACTATATACTCACATTGTTTGCAATCAATCCGCAGAACTTTCCCCTCTTGCAAAACTGAAATTCTAAAAACAAACAAACGAAACCACACTGAAATTCTATGCCGAACACATTAAACAATTTCCCATTTCTCCCCCACCCCAGCCCCTGGCAACTACTTTCTGTCTCCATGAACCTGACCACTCTAGATTCCTCATGTAAGTGGAGTCATACAGTCTTTGATGTTTTGTGCAAAGTTTATCTTATTTAGCATAATGTCTTCAAGATTCATCCATATTATAGCATGTGTCAAAATTTATTTCCATTTAAAGACTGAATAATATTTCATTATATATATATGTGTGTATATATATATATGTATATATATATCACATTTTGTTTATTCATTCAACTACTAATGGATACTTGGGTTACTTCCAGCTTTTGGGTACGTACTATGAATAATGCCTCTATGAACCTGGGTGCACAAATATCTTTTTGAGACCCTGCTTCCAGTTCATTTGTCTATATATCTAGAAATATAGTTACTGAATCATGTAATTTTAAAAAATATTTGGGGGAGTGGCCATACAATAAGGCTCTTTAATTGTGACATACTAGTACTTCCTGCTCAGAATGATAGGAGGCAAGAAGGTGGCTGTTTCTCAATATATAAATCACACAAAAACCAGGAAGGTAGACTTGCCATCAGCAGAATCAAGAGGTTTTTAAAAAGAACTTTATGGCCCTGGCTGGTATGGTTCAGGTGGTTGAGCATCTTCCCTCGACCAAAAGGTCCTTAGTCTAATTCTAGTCGGGGCACATACTCAGGTTGCAGGTTCAATCCTTGGGTGAGGATTAAAATAATAATAATAATAATAACAATAACAATAATTGGTAATAATAACATTATTATTGTTCATTTAAAAAAATTTTTAAAGAACTCTATAACATCTAAAGCAAATGTAGGAGCATGCTTTAGACTGCTGCCTGCAGTGAGAAGTAGAGAAGGAAAATTAATTGCAGACTAAACCACTTAAGGACCTAAGTATTTCTACTGGGAAATATTTATCTGTTTGGTGGAGTTGCAAGTTCTTGGGAGTGCCTTCATTAGAAAACAGCTGATGATTCCAGGAAACTTGGGAAGAATCACCATGGTGATACAGAGTGACCCATTTAAAGGGCAAAAAGCCTATTGTGAGTTGAACTTCAAAAGATGCCTGTATAGAAGCTTCTCTTTTATTTTTTATTGAACGTAAGATATGAAATAAAGTTGCACTATTATTATTATTATCTGAATTCCTCTTGCAGTTAGATGTATTGGGAAAACCCAAGACACCTTCAGCTTCTGTCCTGAAGTGGCTCTCCTTAGCTGCCCTACTCTGAGCAGACCACTTAACCTCTCCAACCTCAGAGGATTGACATAAAGGACCTCAATGGTCCCTTTGGTCTCTGGATTTACTTCTATGCATATACATATGTGCTACAGCTCCTTTTTGTGTTCTTCTCTGCTGTGGAACTTGCCTATTATCTAGTCAGACAGAGTGGAAAATGAAAAAATAAATAAAAAGGTGATGAACAGGCAAAAAGCATCACAGTCCATGTGTTAAAGCTCCTACACCTACTGCTTTCCTTGGACCTCAGGTACATGGGGTTGAGTTAATCACACTTGTGGGTTCACATCATCTTTCTTTTTCTTTTTTTTTTTTTAATATATTTTATTGATTTTTTACAGAGAAGAAGGGAGAGGTACAGAGAGTTAGAAACATCGATGAGGGAGAGACATTGATCAGCCACCACCTACTGGGGATGTGCCTGCAACCAAGATACATGTCCCTGACCGGAATCGAACCTGGGACCTTTCAGTCCGCAGGCCAACGCTCCATCCACTGAGCCAAACCAGTTTTGGCCACATCATCTTTCATCGTTAGTCTAGACAAGGTCCCTCTCTGTTTAATCTTAGTTTATTATTTTCCTCATATCCCAACACTTTCCTTATTCCAGGCACTGTGGTATTTATGGACAATTGCACTTTATTAATTACAATGCTAGGAGGTGGGCAAACTGTGGCTCTGTTGACTAATGAGTTTGCCCACCACTGAGGTAGACAATGATATTACCTCCATTTTTCATGTGAGGAAACCAAGACTTAGGGAAGTTAAGGGATAGAAGCAGAATATCAACCCAGCCAGACAGATCCAGAATCTACATCACTATACCAGCTACTAAGAAACCTTGTTTAAAATACAGCTTGACTATAAATTATTCTGAATTGTAATACCAGCCCCGGTCCCCCTCCATCCCATGCCTCCCCTCCCCGCTTTCATTCTTGAAAAGGAAACGTAAGCAGGTCTATTTTGAGGCACTTTGATTCTTCTCATTCATCCTTTGCAAAGCTTTAGCACCAGAGGCGATTTTCTAAAACTGGGATCACTGTCTCTTTGGATTTTCTTCTCTTTGGTTCCACTTCTCTTGCAAAACTGGAGGTTATAACTGTCAACCTTTGACTCTATTCCTAGCTGCGGACATAATTGGAATAATATAAAATAGCATTTCCCCTCCTTAAACAAAATACCTTTCCATTCACATTGTACTCTTTCTGCATCTCATTTATAAGAGGATGATCATTGATGGGCAGAATATGCTCACATTTCTCCTCTGGATGGATGAAGAGTGTAGGGATTTATAATAGAACTAGAGGCCCAGTGTACAAATTCGTGCACAGGTAGGGTCTGCTTGGCCTGCCCCAATTTGAGCTGATTGTGCTGGGCTGATTAAGGGAAAGGGATGCAGAGGGTTGGCCAGCCAGCCCTGCCCCCAGTCGAACTCCTGGTTGAGAGGACAATTTGCATATTAGCCTTTCATTATATAGGATGAAGTGTGTGTCACCTTTAAGGTAAAGCAATCCCAGATTGATAGTTGGCTAAGATGTTGGCCATTTGACATTCCTGTCATCCTTAGACAACTCTGCTATGTGATGGGACAAGTTTGTTAACATTGACTGCATTTTGTTTGTGAGCCATGCTGGGAGGAGAGGGGACAATCCTTGGGGGAGAGGCAGGGACAGGAGAGGTTAAGAGTTTGGTTGACTAGGAAGAGTCTTTCCATGGGAGTCTAAAGATGAATTACCAGGATGGGGAGGTCCAGTCATAGTTGAGTGGGGGCAAATTAGGAATCCTATATAATAAAAGGCTAATATGCAAATCAACCAAACAGCAGAACGATCGGTCACTATGACATGCACTGACCACCAGGGGGCAGACACTCAATCTAGGAGCTGCCTCCTGGTGGTCAGTGTGCTCCCAGCCAGAAGCCTTGGCGAGAGCCATGATGGTGGTGGAGGCCGGAGCCTCTCTTGCCTCCGCTGCAATGCTAAGCCATCAGTTGGACATCCCCTGAGAGAGGGCACAGGCCAGGCTGAGGGACACCCCTCCCCCGCAGCCCAAGTACACGAATCTCGTGGGCCAGACCTCTAGTAATGATAATATTGTTAATGATGATGACAATAATGCCCATCTCTATTGAATGCTTACTATGTATATATCAGACTTTCTATAAACGTCTTATTCCTTTTTATGTATTACTAGAGGCCCAGTGCACGAAATTCATGCAAGAGTAGGTCTTCCTTCTCCCGGCTGCCGGCACCAGTTTCCCTCTGGCACCCAGGACTAAGGCTTCCCTCCCAGCCCCTCGCAGCCTCAGCCAGCCCTCGTAGCCCTGGCTTCATTTGGACAGTCGTCTGGAAGGATGTCCGGATGGTCGTTCTCCTGTTCAGTCTAATTAGCATATTAGCTCTTTATTAATAAGATCATTTTTAATCTTCCCAACAACTTCAGATAGGTACTATGATGGGGACAAGAAATAGATACTCTTACAATCTCCATTTTATATTGGGGAAATTGAGGCGTAGAAAGGCAAAGTAATTTTTTAAGATCACATAACCAGCTGTGACTCATTTGGTCTATCTAGTTAAGCAACAGACACACAGCAGTGAGCTTTGGAAACAAGGGATGAGATAAGGAGAGAATGAAAGAACGCCCTTTGACGGGAATGACTGAGGAGGTCTACAATGGGATTTTACCCAAATGGGGAGAGAGAGCACCCACGGTGGTCCTCCTAGTTGGCTCCAAGCATCCGTGAATCCAGGCCAGGCCCACACCCTTTGCTTGGAATCCTCTCTTCACTATTTTCTTCCTAATTGTAAAGCCAGGCTATTATACAATTGCAATATAACGGCTGAAGATAATTTTCTGCTTGAAACAATTATCAGATTTTATGTTGGATAGGCTGCCTGAATAAAAGACTTCTTTCTTCAAGAGACCATTTTATCCCCGTTAATTGTAAAACGTCTTTGCAGAGACACCCTTGCAAATGGTGAAACTGAACCCTGCCCCTGAGAGAGAAAGGGGCTGACTTGACAGACCTGGCAGAGAAAATCATGCACCCTCCTCCCCCAATGCCAAATTCATTTAGAGTCTCCTCAGAGCATCCTAATGAAGTTTTCATGAAGTGTCTTTTATTTTGGACTTGGTTCCTCTTGGACAAATGAGCCATTGATTTTCAAAAATTTTAAATGTATCCAGAACTTTTTTGTTTTTTGTTTTGTTTTTTGTTTTGAACAGTCATTCAGAAGCCAGATCCAGTAACCCTGCCCTCTCTCCCTGCTGCTTTGTTGGAAAGATGGCTGTCCTCTCTGCGGATCACAGTGGCTCCTTTGACAGGCATGAACAACCCTCAACCAGCTCAACTGTTGCCCCATGTGAAAGGAGTGCCTAGCACTTATTTCTTAACACTTGCGTGTTACATTCCGGGAAGGCCTGAAAACCATGATAAAATAAGAAAGGAACTTCAGGGACAATCTCAGTTCTCTCTGTGATTTATGAGACACTCTAATCTAGAGCCCTCTGGAAGCTTCTCCATGTCGGTGGAAGTAGGGAAGCTGACTGGAGCCTCACCATAAAACTGTGGTTGGGTACAATAAACCCCCAAGGACTGGTCAAAGAGGGATTCACTTGATGCCAAATTCTTTCCTGTCATCCAAGAGTGGCCAACGAGACCAAGGGTGGGAGGGGGAATTCACCGGGGTTTTCGACAAAACATTCCAATAAATTAAAAAACAAACAACCTTTTGTTAGAATGAAAAATGTTTGGGGCTGCTGGCTGGTGACAGCGCCCTCATGTGTCTCAGCGTGGTAGCACCATTTGGGGCTTTTGAAAAGGCATAAAATGCTCTTGTAATCACGCCAACACCATTTAATGGCATCCTCCTCCTTCCCGTTGGTTTCTGGGGCCACAAATGAAGCTCTGTCCTTGGTTGCTAGAATTTCCACTGTGATTATTTTTATCACAGGCTGAAGGCACAAATGACCCTATTTTCCAGTGTTCAATAAAGGCTTGCTGAATTAGTTCTCCCTTACATCTCAATGCCTGCCAAAGAGTAAATGTAACTCAAATTTCCATCAGCTGGTGAGTCAATAAATAAATGGTGACAACCCCCACAATGGAAGAACACTTACTAATAAATAGGGAAGAATAATTGATGTATGTAACAACAAAAGGCTGTATAGTATAAGATTCCGTTCGTGTGACATTCTGGAATATAGACACATACCCTGTTTCCCCGAAAATAAGACAGTGTCTTATATTAATTTTTGCTCCCCAAGATGTGCTAGGACTTATTTTCAGGGGATGTCTTATTTTTCCATGAAGAAGAAGGCGGTACACATTTATTGTTGAACAAAACAAAAAAGGAAATTTATTACCTGTATACAGTGCGGTAGTAGCTGTCATCACAAACCAGCTCACTGATTGGCCGCAGCACAGCCGGAGCTGTTCAGACAGTTCAAGGTCCCTTTAAATCAGGAGTCAGATGCCTTATGGTAGCTTCGGGGACCTTATATTTTAGGGAGGCCTTCTGTTCGAGGGAGGCCTTATTATAGGGGAGGTCTTATTTTCGGGAGGATGCCTTTTATTACAGCGAGAGGCAAAACTGGAAGAAGGTCTTATTTTCAGGGGATGTCTTACTTTTGGGGAAACAGGGCATCAGATCAGTTGGACGAGGGGAAAGGGAGGGGGGTTGGCTGCAAAGGGGCACAAGGGAATGTTTTAGGGAATAAAAAAAAGTTCTATATCTTATTTGATGTTGGCATTAGTGAAAACTTACAGAACTGGCATTGGTGGTATGATGTGGAGGCTAGCTGCCCTCCAAAACTCATTGAATTGTACACTAAAAAAAAAAAAAAAAAAAAAAAGTGAAATTTACTGTGTGTGTATTACACCTCAGTGAGCCTCACATGAAAAAATTCCATACCTTAAAGAATCGCTGGGATCTTCTTCCAAAATACAGATCCCCAGTCCTTCTAGCTTAGCCTCTTGGCCTCCTTTTCCTTGCCCATCTGAAAAAGACACCCCGACGAACTCTGGTGAAAGTCTCCAAGTTCCAGCCCCATTCAAAGCCCGAATGGGGCCAGCCTGCATTCCAAACGGAACGCTCCCTGACTCAGCCATTGTGCCCGTGTGTGCGGTGACACAGAGCCTCCCTGGCCTTTAGATCTGGAAAAAGAAAACATCAAAGTTCCAGGCCAATGCTAGACTTGCTCCCAGCAAGTGGGAAGCCCTTGAAGGGAAATGCGATCTGGGCCCTGAAGGCAAATTCATTCTGTCAGTTTGTTGGCCTCCTTCCCTGACAGACAACAATCATTTGTTCCTGCCCAGAAGCTGCGCCTTGAGCGAATTATTCATTAGCCACAAGCCTGCGCATTCCACCCAGGCAGCCCCAAACGTCTGATTCTGGAAAATACTTCGGCTCCGTGGCTCCCGAGATGTTCTACCCACACTCACCCCCAACAGTGGTGACCCACAAATAGCGATCCAGGCCGGTCATTCTTTCGCTTTGCTGGGCTTGAGAGTCACCTTCTCTTGTAAGAGAGGAAATCTTAAGTATTCTCGCCACACCCACACCCATGAAATGTGATAGATGTGCTAATTAATTGGAATGTGGTAATCATCCATATATATGTTGTCATCATGCTGTATACCTTTAAAAATTGCATTGTTCAACCTAAATACATGTAATTGTTAAGCCCGGAACGCAAGCCGCACTTACAGAGCACCAAGAGACGATCTCATGTAAAAACAAAGGGGTTTATTCAGACCAGCATGCTGGGGCTCACAACATACTCTGAAAGCAGAGCAGAGGCTGAGAGCCTCGAGCCTTTGTTACATGACCATTTTATACTGGGGGTGGGGGGGGGTGGAGAGCTGTTTGAATTACTGAGTTGGCCTATCCTGATAGGCCAGGTAGGGGAGTTGGCCCATCCTGATAGGCCAGGTAGGGGCCGGGGTCTGCTTACGCAGGTACGGGATGTGGAGTCAGGAAGCAGTCTAATAGCAGGAAGAAGTGGGTTTTT
>PVJN01018401.1:6934-39101 GCA_004026805.1 Lasiurus borealis
TGCAGGAGCTCTTGGTTTCTGTTCTCTCATCTGACCTTTAGCCATTCTTTGTTTCAGGACAATCAGTTTCTGTTAATCACTAAACCTCAGGCAAGACTAAGCACTCAGGGTCTTTTACTCATGGAATGTTGTAGTTAAGTAAACTCTATTTACGACTTAACTCCCTCGTTCCTTAAGCTTTAGCTAACTAAGCAAGCAGCCTTAAGCAAAGCTAGAAACAATTCCAGTAAAACTAGGGGGGTCGAAGGGCTGAGGCAGCTCACTTTGTGAACGCTTGCCTTCCCGGGACTTTGTCAAACCGAGACCGCCCTCGACACATATGCCGAAAGAACTTCTTCACTGATAATGCTCCTAGGGCAATGGAAACTAAAGAGAACATAAACAAATGGGACTATATCAAAATAAAAACTTTTGCATTGCAAAAGAAACCATCAGCAAAACAACAACAAAGAGCACTACATGGGAGAACATATTTGCTAATGTTATCACTGATAAAGGTTTAATCGCCAACATTTACAGGGAACTCATACAACTTAACAAAGGAAGATAAACAATCCATTGAAGAAATGGGCAAAGGACCTACATAGAAACGTTTAGAAAAAAGACATACGGAAGGCCAAGAAACATATGAAAACATGCTCAAAGTCACTAATTATCTGAGAGATGCAAATCAAAACTACAATGTGGTACCATCTCACGCCTGTCAAAGTAGCTATCATCACAGTCATTTTAAACATTATGGAGTATTTTCTGTTGGGATACCTTGGATTGTATAAAGGTAATGGTGCAATGATGATTTGAATTTTTTCAAATGCATTTTTATTGATCTCAGAGCAAGAGAGAGGGATAGACAGATAGAGACATCAATAACTCCCTCCAGCATGCTCCCACTGGGGACTGAGCCTGAAAACTGGGCATGTGCCCTGAGAAGGAATCTAACTGTGACCTCATGATTCTTATGTCGAAGCTCAATTACTGATCCACACCATCTGAGCATGATTCAAATTTTTAATGGTGCAATTCAGTTTATGGTGTTTGAGCATTATAAAGTGTTAATTACTACAAAGCTTGGAATTTCTGGTCATGTGCATAGATTAATGGCTGGATCATGGCAGGTATAATAGCAGTTGTCTGTACTTACCCTCTTGACATGGTTGGAGCACATCTAACATTCTGGGTGAAAAGGAAACACACACAGGAATTATTCAAGCATTTAAAACAATTTATGCAAAGGAAGGTCATTCCTGGGATGTTACAGAGGCCTGATGATTGCTATACTGAGATCAGGTCCATATGTAAGTGTTTTATTTTTCAATTTTGGTACCTTAAAGAATGTCGAGCTGAGACCGGTTTGGCTCAGTGGATAGAGCGTCGGCCTGCAGACTGAAAGGTCCCGGGTTCGATTCCAGTCGGGGGCATGTACCTTGCTTGTGGGCACATCTCCAGTGTGGGGTGTGCAGGAGGTGGCTGATCGATGTCTCTCTCTCATCAATGTTTCTGACTTTCTATCCCTCTCCCTTCCTCTCTGTAAAAAAATCAATAAAAATATATTTTTAAAAAATGTCGAGCTTTCCTATGTGCCCACTCTTCTTGTCAGATCTTCACCAGACAATCCTAATGTCTTAGTTTTGAAAACTCACATAAACTTACTTTGTGGTGGTTTTGCTGGCGTAATAACACAGACAATATCCCACCCGTTTGATGTAACTCCTAGGCTAATGCAATTAGGAACTGTTCTTCCAGAATTTAAAAGTTCCTTACTATGTGGGAGACTATGAAGTATGTCTATGGACACCATAGAATTGGAAAAGCATTATATAGTGGTTTATCTCTGAACTACATTTATTGCATTCCTTCTCAAACAGTGGCTTATAGCATATCAACTTATGAAGCAATTTTTTTCACCTTAACAAAAAAATTGTGATTTCCTTTCTTTAATAAACTCTCAGAGGGAGAAGTAAAATGTTACTTTAATTTTGGGGAGAACATTACTTAAATAAGGATACTTACCCTGTCACAGGAACCACTGGTATTTTAGTACTTGATTTTTTCTTTTATTCATCACAAAGCAAAAGTGCTTACTATTCTTTTTGATGCCAAAAGTTACATAGCAGAACACTGAAAAAAAATCTTAGACTGATGCTGGCTAATGAGTTACATTATTTGAAACCATTTAAAAGTGTTACTTGGAAATAGAACTAACATAAAATGGGATTCAAGAGGTTGCCATTAGCTTTATCATGCTGTTCCAAGCTTATAATTGTAATCATGATTTTCAAAGACTCTAGCATTGGTTATTATTATAATAACAAACAAGATTTGTAGCTAAGAAACCAGCATTGAAATATTATCCTTGTTACTTCTCATCTTAAAATTCTGCTCCACTGGACAAAAAAACAAACACTTTTTCTCTTTATTAAAAAATGTGTTTAAAAAATAGTCATGTAGAGACTCAACAGTCAATGAAGAATTTTCATGCATTCCAAGTAATATGACTAATTTAAGTATTTTAAAAGTCAATATATTTCCAAAAGGCAATAATAGTAAGTACTATCTGCTCTCAAAACAGATTAGTATTATAGATTTTTTGTTAGATAATTGGATGCATACTAGAAAACGTATTTAAGTACACTGTGAAATGTCCATTAATGTAGATGTGGATGTCAAAGGCTGCACCTCAAGTATTGTCATGATATATCAACTAGCTTTCCATGTAAAATGATTCCAGTACAATATAAATTTACATAGAAATGTAAAAATTATTTTAATTTCTATCCTTCATATTAAAATGGTTTAAAATGTATGAATTGCATTTATTGTTTTTAGAGTATATTTTTAGATTTTATTATAAGCATAACAGAAATGGTAGGGGAATAGTTTTAGTTTTGTTCTCAAAAATAGTGATTTGTAAAATTGATCTGATTTTATTTCTTTTTCAATTTTTGTTTTTGTATGAAAGGTTTCTTGTCACACCTTGGTAATAATTAGATGAAATGGCTTCATTTTTTGAAGCCTTTATTTCAAAATAAATATGTATCTTTGTATGATTTATAAATGTATGTGCAGGTAGAAATACATATG
Organism: Lasiurus borealis; assembly: GCA_004026805.1. Lineage (NCBI taxonomy): Eukaryota > Metazoa > Chordata > Mammalia > Chiroptera > Vespertilionidae > Lasiurus > Lasiurus borealis. The sequence continues at coordinate 10,016 of PVJN01018401.1, forward strand.
TTTCTAAAACTATTTTGTATAGTTTCATTTCTGGATTACACAATAGCTAAATATTGTTACCAAATCTCAAGATAATTTAAATGAATAAAATATGTATCTTAGTTATATTTTATCAATAAAAGGACTGCAAATATTTTTTAAAGAAGTAATTTGAGGCCATTATCTAAGTTCCTTGATGTAACTAACTTACTACAAAAAAAAATAACTTTATGAAAACTACTCCACTTTTTATCTTAGAGCTACATTGCCAATATCAATTCTTATATTCAATTAAACCAGTAGGAAAGTGTGCTCAAAAATAGTTTTCAAAACTAAATATCATTATGACTGTGTTTCATTTAAAGCAATATTATGGTATCTTTGTCCAAATGATATATCTTGTCAACAAGTTGACAACTGACATTTTACTAACTTGTGAGCAAAAACATCAGAAGTTTATCAGATATGGAGCAAATTATTATAAATATATAAAAATTAATTTATAGCTTTACCCATCATCAAGGATATTTTAGGTAATTCTTCATAAAGGAACCATTCTGAAATTTTATATTACTTAAGATGATAGAAAGAAAATCTGAATTTTAAAAATAAAGTTGTTCTTGTAACTCCAAATTTTTGCATGGGTCTAAATGGGTCAATGTTCTCTCCTTCTCTTTTATGATTACTGTGGAGAGACTGGTTCAGCACTAATGGCGTCTTTTTATTGCCTAGAGCTAACAGAAATTAGTTTTCACACTTATAAAGATAAAGTGAAACTTGCAACTGAGTTATACTGGAATATTGAGGTCAAAAGAATAACAATTCAAAATTAAGTATTTAAATTGAGAGAAATGATTGTTTCTTTTACTCTGCAGAAAACAGCTTTTCAGTTTTATACTAGGGGCCTAGTCTAAGAATTTGTGCACATTAAAATAAAAGTAATTAGAAGAAATATTTTAATATGACCATTAACTCTTTCTCTATAATGGAAGTATCAACCAAATTCAAGTTTGACAATGACAGGCAGAAACACATGTGAGATTGGTACCAGCAAGAGCTTTATATGTATCATGCATGTGTGAGTCAACTTAGCCTTTTATAGATATAGAATTAACTTGCTTAATTAGATCTGCTTTCTGATTTAGCTAAATTTTTCCATCCCAGTGAAGCACCGCAACTTCTCTTTTAGGTAATTGTCAGCAACACAGCAGTGAATATCAACATGAAGCAGATTATTATTGTAGATCATGCAGGGAGAACAAAAGGTAAAATATTTAACCTTTGCAGCAGTGTTTGACTATATTCTATGCAGTGAGAAAACCTGAAGTCATTTTCAAGGTTCACCCTTTCTTCTTTTCAGTCGGGTCAAGGTTCTAAGCTTCCTAAATCGCTGTTTTCCAGCTAATGAAAACAAAATACGATTTCCACCAATTCTCCTATCTATCTAATCCTGGATGTCTGTGAGGTTCAAATGAGATGAGGCATGGGAAAATGCTTCACAGACATTTGGTTAAAGTGTAAAATGTTTGCACCTGGCTATAAAGCAAGTCATGATCCTTCCTCAGGAGAGGAAGCCAGGCATTGTTACGTGACATCATTACCCAGTGCCCACAGCCACCATTTCTGGGCTGGACTGGGCTGTTGGCCGCATTTTGCACCATGGGTTCTCAGAAGCAGCAGCTGCGATTTAATGGACTGTTGCTCCAGGGTGGTGGCAGGGCCAGTGCCCCACTTGGGGGAAGCTGAGTGTTACTTTGTGGGCACCAGTTCCATGGTGCTGTTTCTCTGTAAATGCCCAGTGTGTATAATGGTAGCTCCTCCATTGAGTGTCTTCTCCTGGTGGTCAGTGTGCATCATAGCGACTGGTCAGACAGACACTTAGTATATTAGTCTTTTATATCTATACTAATAAAAGTGTAATATGCTAATAAGAACAGACGTCCTTCTAGGTGACCTTCTGGACAAAGCCAGAGCTGCAAGGGAAGAAGCCCAGGTCCTGGGTGCCTGCTGGTGGCCAGAGGGAAGCCCGGGTCCCAGGTGCTGGAGGGAAGCCCGTACTGGCAACTGGGTGAGGAAAGACCTACTCTTGCACAAATTTTGTGCATCAGGCCTCTAGTATTTAGATAATCCTGCTTCTCTATTTTTTATTTTGTTTTCTGTTCTTTGGTGTCATAGCCAAGAAATAATTTATAAGAACAATCAAGATTTTATTCTATGTATTTTTTCTATTATTTTTGTAGTTTTAGGTCTTATGTTTGAATTTTTAATCCATCTTAAATTGATTTTTGTATAAGGTGCAAGAGAGGGGTACAATTTCTTTTCTTTTCTTTTCTTTTTTTTTTTTTTTTTTTTTTTTTTTTTTTTTTTTTTTTTTTTTTGCACCTGGCAATCCAGTTTTTCCAACATAATTTATTGAATACATTTTACTTTCTCCATTGTATATTATTGGTATCCTTGTCAAAGATCAATTAATCATCCATGCTTGGACATACTTTTGTAATCTGTTTTACCGGTCTATATGTCTATCTTTATGCCAGTGTCAGTATTTTAATTAGCATAGCTTTGTAACATTTTTAATTCTGAAAGTATGATGTGTCCCACTTTGTTGTGCTTTCTCAAGATCCATTTGGCCATTCTGGATCTTTTGTGGCCTAATATAAATTTTAAGATAGTTTTTCTTTCTTTACAAAATAACATTGAGTTTTTAATAAAGATAACATTAATTCTAAAGATAGTTTTGGGTGGTATGAAGATTTTAACAATATTAAGTTTTTTTTGATATATGAACATGGGGAGACATTTCAATTATTTGTCTTATTTTATTTCTTTTATCAATATATTGTAGTTTTCAGTTATATACACTTTTCATTTGTTCGGTTAACCTTATTTTTACATATTTTATTATGTTTAATGCCATTATAAGTAGCATTGTTTTCTAATTTTTTGAGGGGGTAGTTCATTGTTAATGTATACAAATGCAACTAATTTTAATTTGACAAATAAACTTCACTAAAGTATCAGTTCTAACAATTTTTCTCCAAGTCTTTAAGAATTAGTACATGTAATATCATGTCATCTATGATAGTTTTACATCTTACTTTCTGATTTGGATGTATTTTTTTCTCTCCTAATTGCTCTGTTTAGAATTTTTAGTACTATGTTGAATAGAAGTGGTAACTTTTGTTAATTGAGGATTGAATGAAACACAATTTCAGCCTTCAAGGAGTTTTAACATAGCATAAGAGCCAGATAAATTAATTAAACTTATATATATTCACTATAATAGATGTGCATTAAAGTGGGAACTATAACAACAAAGATGCATAAAAATGACTTAATGAGCTATGTTTATAGCCTAAATAGAAGGACCTTAAGCTGAAAAGAATAAGAAGAGCTCTTCATTATGTGGCAAGTAAAAAAATATATATAGTGAGTTATAAAATTTCATTATGCCTTGGGGTAAGTATTAATAATCTGATAACCCAAGAAAGCAAATGTATGTGTAAGGATAAGTAGAAGGTAGTAAAAGATAGCAAAATAAGAAGCTGAAAAAATAGGCAGAGGCTACATCATGACTATAATTTTCCACATTTCTTCAGATAAGATATAATTATTTTAGACAATAAATGCACAATAAACTGGTTGCTCAGCTATTACTTTTTAAAAAATACTCACAAGAATAGCCTGACCTTCATTGATGATACCCTTACTCTAGTCTTCCAGGTTCACCTTGAGAATGGATTCCCTACCAAATACATGGACACAAATTGTTTAATTCAGTCAGATTTCTTTGTGTATGCATTAAATAAAGTAGATTAAAATATAAAAGAAAGAAAATACATTGAACTGGTAAATTTGGGGAAAACAAAATTTTAATATCATTCTTTTAAGTACAAATATTTTATAGTTCTCATAGGGTTTCTGAAAACTAATGTAAGTCATTAGGGAAGAGTGGTGTGTGTTTTTTAAATATATTTTATTGATTTTTCACAGGGAGGAAGGGAGAGGGACAGAGAGCCAGAAACATCGATGAGAGAGAAACATCGATAAGCTGACTCCTGCACACACCCCCACTGGGGATGTGCCCGCAACCAAGGTACATGCCCTTGAATCAAACCTGAGACCTCCCAGTCCGCAGGTCAACGCTCCATCCACTGAGCCAAACCATTCAGGGCAGCAAAGAGTGTTTTTTCATAATATGAATTGTAAGTGTCCTATTTGCTTTTGCTCCATTACTATCATCTTCTTTAGAATGTCAAGCAAAAGGTAGGAGGAGGCTTAGGACCAGAGGTGATGATTACTTGGGCATTGTGAACAACCAGGGACCTGACACCATCTGGCTGCTCAGTAAAAATAAAAGGAAGAAGAGCTACACTAAGGATTGATCAAATGTGTGTGATTTTTTGCAGAGGTGATCATAGAAAGAAATTGTATATTAAATATATCAAAGGAATTAGAAAATACAGTAGAAGGTAGGACAGGTTAATAGGCTTCAGTTTTAGCCTTTGAAAATCATCAGTATATCCTTGCTTGATGCTAGTCATTATATAGGACAGCCATTTTAAAGACCAGTTCTTACATGATATATTTAGAGGCTTCAGGGCAATACAGATTTATTAAGTTATGAGCTCTTTAAGCAGGAATTCTGCTTCATTTATCACTTTAATTATTTAGTTTCAAAATGTCAAGCATTACTAATTTTATATGATAACAATACTCATTAACTAATTTTCTTAGCAGTAAAGCAATGCATCAGTAAGCCAAGGAATATAAGAGCTAGAAAATTTTTCATCAAATACAAACTGATTTCTACAAGGTCTAAACAACTTCCAATAGGAGAAAATAGGGAAAAAATATATTCTAAATTATGGTAGTAATTATTCTCACAATGGAACTTCAATCACATAGAATGAGTTATTTACTGTGATATAGTGCATCTTATAGTCTAGAGTAAGTATTTTGACATTTAAGCATATTTCTACTTACTGGACAAATCGCATCACAAACATTCATTTTAATGTAAGGTTTTTGGCCTTGAACTAAAATGAATGGCTATATAAGGATGCCTTATTATAGAGCATACACACTAGAAGATTTGCCTGAGCACATATTGGAGCTCTGAAAAAATACAAACTATTTTTATTTTCCAGGGTTATAGCTGACAACATCTCATGGTTGACAGGTCAATCCTAATAAAACTATATATCTGACAATCGAGATGGCAGGAAGAGGATACAGAACAATCTTCACCTAGAAAAGTTGATGGAATATGTCATAAAATAAGAAGACACAATAATATTATGACCTTGTATTTAATAAGTAAATGACCCTTAAATTTTAGTAACTTACATCAGTTCCAAAATATTAAATAACATTTGCCTATATGTTAGATGGAATAATGTAAAAATATTTAAATGTACCAGCATAAAAAGCCTATGAAATATAAGCCTTCTGTTTTAAGGACAAGAAAATAGGAAAATATTTTTTATTTTACATATATTTAATACACTCAAGTAAAAAGGAATCTCAGGGAATTCTTACATATCATTAAAATCTATTAAACAATCAACAAATTAGATAGTGATACCTCAGAAAAATTACAATTGAAATAATTTTCTATTGAAATTAAAAATTTAGATAGGGTTTTGTTATTATTTTTTTTTAGAAGCCAACATTTCAATAGCTTCTATTAAAGAGTGTAGCTCAACTATTTATGCCCTGATAACTATACAGCACTTTCTTATCAACACTAAATCTTTATGTGCACTTGCCTGTGTCAGTGTAATTGAATTATTTGTGTTGATAATTAAGCAATTATCCCTAACTTGGGGTGCAGTGAAGAACAAAACAATTTTGTTTTGGTATAGCACAGCTCTAGAACAGCTCTGTGGCCAGCTGTTCCTGGGACCAAGTGTTCCTGGGGCCAGGTGGTCCTGGGATTAGGTAGTCCTAGAACCAGGCTCCTCTCTAAACAGACATCTCTCTGCTCTGCTAGCTGATGCTTTGTGCTTTGAGACATCCTGGTTCAACTCTGCCATGGTTGGCTTCACTCTGTTGTGGGAGGACATCCTCACCTCAGGCAGGAACACATATTTTCATTCTTCAGTGGAAAGGGAAAGTAAGTTATCAAATCCAAAGGGTAGTGTCTTCAGCTTTAGTCTCTGATTGGCCTGTCCTCATGCAAATGAGGGCTCCAAATCCTTATAATTTGATTGGCCCAAAGGCACAGTCCTGATTGGTCAGAATAGAGATGCTATGATTGATCAGAGCTGCCCAGTTCTGTTTGGTTGGGGAAAGCCTCAATATTGGTTGAAAAAGGCAGGCAGTTCAGCACGGGCTTTTTCTTGAAGTGCAGTTTGTGTGAGAAGTCCCTGTGCAGAAATGGTTGATGGCTGTTAGTCATATATACAAAAATATATATAAATATATAATATATATAATATATATGCATTATTTGATTGTTTTAGGCAAATTTATAATATGTAAGAAAAATAAAATATAAATTTCTAGAATATTTTTCTCTTTCAATAATGTCAGAATAACTAATATTCTTTCAGATAACAACTATATACTCTTTGAGAAAAAAATAATTACCCAAAAACTAACATTCTTCATTACATTCTTAACATTCAAAGAGGTGAGGTATAATTCAATCTTTTCTCTTAAGTTAGAGAAACATCAACAATGCTTATGTAACTTCAGCATTCCATGTGATACATTGAGAGGGAGCATTACTTCTGTGGCATTCTTGCCAAAAATACATTACCTCAATCAATGTAATTATAAGAAAACGTCAGATAAACCCACCTGAGGGACATTCTACAAAGTAAATAACTAAATAATATTCTTCAAGTGTCAAGGTCATGAAATAGAAAGACTGGCACAGAGTGGAAGAGACTGAAGAGAAATAATTGCATGCAATATGGAAGGTACATTAGATTCTAGAAAAAAAATAAAATTACCTGAGTGAAAAACTTGATATAATTTAAATAAAAACTTTGGTTAATAGTATGATACAACATATTGCATCATGCAGATATTAATTGCTTTATTTTCAAAGTTGCAGTATGGTTATATAAAATGTTGACATAAAGTAAGGCATTTATAAAAATTCCTAATAGTTGGTAAATTTTTGTAAGGCAACAATTCTATATAAATGTATAAAATAAAAATATTCATATTTATTTATATTTATATATAATGTATAACTAGATGTAATAATACATATAATATTAATATATATTTTTATATCATCAAAATAAATATATATATATATATATATATACAATAACAAAAAGCCACCTATGTCTATCAAATTTAAATCAAATTGAATTTAAATAAATTTTAAAATTCAGTTTTGATCACATAAGCCATGTTTTAACTGCTTAATAGTTCTCTTTCAAGGAATAATTTGTAGGACTGACATATAATTCTTACCAGTTCAATTAATTTGCCTTTCTCTAAATAATCATGTTAGTAGAAACTAATACATTTAAGAAAAAGAAGGACATAATTTTTTACCACAGCAGACAGCGTTTTTATTTACTGAAAATTAGCAACTTTCAAATACATTTCCTCTTACTAATTCTTCCATTAGGTGATGAAACGTAATTTATGTAGGAAAATTATGCACAAGTAGTTAATAGTGCTTATTGCTTCATCCTCTAGTACTGAGATACTCACTAATATAACTAAAAATTCCACATATACCAGCTACTTACACATGCTCTTTGTCAAATGAATGAATGAGACTATACTAATCTAATTAATAAGGACTAGATGAGTCAAGATATATTTAAAATAATTATATCTATAGTGCATTTTGCAAGAAGAGCAATTTTTGCTTTTATTCATTTAAATATAATGTAATAGGAATATAAAATATTTTTTACTGGAATAGTACAGCCTTTTCATGTAAAAAATATTTATTTAATTAGGTTGTGTCTGTCATTTCTTATATACTCATGGGACTTAAATTCATTGTGAGTTATACAGTCAATATTTAAATCTTTAAATAAAATTAGAGTTAAGGAGGCAGTTATTTAACCTAACAGCCACATTTTAATTATTCAGAATATACAAGTAGGATGTTGATTTTATTTGGTTTGTAATTATTGTCTGGTTTAAGTATAGAATATAATCATTGTATCTGTATTTTTCCCATTTCTGTTTACCTCAAAGGAAAAAGAGTATAAATTGTTACATATTCTAGTCACAACTCTTGGCTGACATGATCCATTTATGTTCAATAATTCACCTCTCTGGGTCACTCAGATCAACTTTGTATTCATATCTCTGAGTTACTTGACATTCATCAAGGCCTTGTTCTCTTCTTGGTCAGAGATTGAGGAAAGAAAAATAGTTGTAAATACACGAGTCTCTGGCATGAATTCACAAAGAACACTATTCATGGCAAAAACACTCTGTGTCTGAAATATGAGATGCGAGTTTCTCACACAAAGCCCGGGGAAAGAGAAAGAGAGCAAAGAAAGTTGTGAATAGAGAAAGATTGAAACTTCAATTTGGGGCTAACCATTGACCATCTGAAGTGATTTAAGCAAGGCATTAGTGACAAATGTGATTCTATCTAAGAAGTCATTTTCCTCATAGTTCCTTTTTCAGTGTCTCCCATATCATCTCTGACTATCATGGAGAAATGAAAGCCCCTGTTTATCGTGTATAAAGAGCCTCACATCTTCATCCTTGGTGGAAGGTCACACCATAGTGACATAAGCAGGGGGAACTTTTCATAACCTTTATCCTCACTTCCAGATGACATTTAAAAATAACAGTAAGGCTGTCACATGATAACAAAAGGAATATTATCTTCCAGTTAACAATTATATATTCTAGTAAGGCAAAGTGATCTCCAATATGTAAAGGAAGAATTAGAAGATAATATTTAAATAATCCTTATCATTAATAATACAAATGAAAACAGCATTTCTGAAAAAAAATTTAGCCCTGTGAATCATTTACTCACATAAAAACTTTCATCACTTCATTAAATATTGAAGACATCCTTGTGAATAGATGTATTATGATTATACATTTTACAGATAAAGAAACTGAACCCAAATGTAATATGGCTAATAAGTAATAAAGGCCACTTTCAATATATTTCTGTCTGATCTCAAAACCTAATTTAGTAATCTGATTGCACCACTGTTTTCATAGTCTTTTAAAATGGTATCACTACTTTTATTTCCTCTCATAAGAACATGATAAAAATGAAAAAGAAACTCGTTAGAACAAATCTCATATCATGAGTTACCTAGAAAAATACTTCATAATAATTTATGAATTTCTCATCTTGTAATACCAGTATATTCTATAATACATTGTCTGGCAAAGACTTAAATAAAGTTCTGAATAAAATTCAGCATAACTCATTAAGACCATTATTATATATGGCAGGTTAATAAAATGGGGATCTACCTGACAAGATAGATTTCTATATATTATGATTTTCTTGTAATAAATATTTTTATTTGAGGGAAAGAAAAGCCTGATATAGAAAGAAAAGAAGGTGCTTGTTTGTGAAATATACTTTTATCAACTACTTGCACTTTTTATTTCTATACAATACATTTTATTTTTAAATATTATTTTCTAAATATAGTGTCTATTCTCTATATAGCTCTCACTTTACTAAAATGAATTATTTTTTAACAGATTGAATTTTCAAAATTATATTGGTCACCTAAGATTTTTCCTTATCTTCATCATGTTATATTTTACTTCCTCAATATAGAAATTGTCATTGTTTAAACTACTTTTTGATCAGTTAATTTTCTGTGTCTTTTTATTTAATGAGATATACAGGATTAAATTGTGTAAATATATAAAATGCCTTAATTTTAGTAATTGAAGATGTGAGCAAGAGTGAGAGAGAGGGAAAGAGAATGAGAGAAAGAACACTAACTTCAGATTTAAAACAAGATAAAATGAGAGGCTACTTTTATTTAACAAAGAATATGCATTAATTAGAGACATGAAAGATGATCAAAGAGTCAGTAGTAAGTTGCATGCAAGAGGAAAGAATAAATTTAGAAAATTTAAAGCCATTTAGTATATAACGTGTGGTACAAAGAGAAAAAGCAATATTTTCCATTGAAAAGTATAAAATATTTCTATGTATTATTGGGTTTCATAAGAAGTTGAGAAGCAGTCATTTTATAAGATTTTTTTCCAAAATATTCCTAATGCCTGGATCAAATTTTATGAATAGAAAGGGAATCAGAAGACCTATGGACTCTTTTAAAATGCGATATATTAATATCAGTGATTATGGCCATATTTTATAATACAAAGAAAGAAGAAAGAAACAATATTCATAAAGAGATTCAATCAGATGTCCTTTACTTATTCGAACCTGTGGAATTAAATGGCCACATGTTTCTCAAAGTTCAAAAGTAGACTTCACATTTCATAAAAGTATACATGCTTTTATTGCTGAGTAATATCCATATATATATATATATATGTGTATATATATACATATATATATATTTACATAGTATCACATATTCTTTATCAAAAATAAAGTCACTGGAACGTAATATGCTGCACAAGTAATAGAGTCAATAATATCAAAATAGCTTTTACATTGACAGATGGCTACTAGTGATCATGTAGCAAGGTATATAAATGTTGAATCACTATGTTATACACCAGAAACTAATATTATATTATATGGCAGTTATAAATTAAAGAAAAAAATAAGATGCATATGCTTCAATTGTAAGTTTAGAGGCCTGATAGAAAATAATTTACTGTACAAGACTTGCTTTGATTCTTTAATCCCTTAATGCGACAGTTAATAAATTTAAATAAGGATTTACTTGCTACAATAAATAAGTGTGAGCAATCTTTAAGAAAAGAAAGGGTTGGAGGTAAAAGGTAAACCACCTGGAATATATTGTAATGTTGTTTGTTAGATAAATTAATTATACTCATATAATGTATTGATTTGTTAAAAAGTATTTGCTATTTCTTTGGATACTCTATGTGGATATATTATGGACTACATAATTTACAGCAAAATCCATACTCAACTGAGACATACACTTGGCAAGACAGATTGCTTGACTCAATCCTACATTTGTCCCCTAAACACCCAGCTGTCTTAGTAATTAAGAATTCTCAAATGATTTTCAGATGATTGATGCGGCAGAGGATCTCTACATATTTTTATTTAAAATATGATTTTCAATATATTTTAGCAAATTGTTTTTTGTTCATTACTAAACGCTATTCGGCAAAAAATCCCTCTTTATCTATATCCTTTATTTGCTAGCATTGCAGACGTTTGGGGATAATGGTTGAAAACAAGCAGTGCAGTGAGAAAATTTATTGCAAAGGGAATGTCTGCGTCTCCTGCATGATAATACTTCCATGGCAGAGACTATTGATTATCTAATTGTGATATTTTAAATTAAATTCAAATGCCTCAAAGGGAATGTGATCACTTGTGAAGTAATGTGTTTTCTATACTTCTAATTAAACCATGTCTAATGTTTTAAATCTGTTGTCTAAATGCTACTCCTAAGGAAAGATTCAATGTCTTCACAAAAAAAGCGCTCTTTTATAGCCTCACATTGGCAGCCTAACACATTTTCCAAATGGTCTCACACCTTGCTTCATCATTTAGGATCTTTAAAAAAAATAAGTGCAGCTTCTTCTTCAATTAGATTTTACTATGTGCCTAATAGAGACTTTCTGCAACTGTTCTTTCCTCATTGAAAACTCTTATCATCCCTATTTAAAACCCAATACCACTCTGACATTAAAATCCAAGCTATTCCATTCCATATGTAACTTTCTAAAGTGTTCTATATAATATTAGAGGCCCGATGCATGGGAGAGGCCCGATGCATGGGAGGGAGGGTGTCTTTCAGCCCAGCCTGCACCATCTCCACTCTGGAACCCCTTGAGTGATGTCAGATTGCCTGTTAGGATCTGGTAGGATCTGGTCTAAATGGGCAGTTGGACATCCCTCTCACAATTCAGGACTGCTGGCTCCCTTCCTGATTGCTCCTAACTGCTTCTGCCTTCCAGCCTGATCACCCCCATCCACTCCCCTGCCAGCCCGATTGCCCCTAACTGCCTACCCCTTCAGGTGTGGTTCCCCCGCCAACTGCCCTCTCCTGCCAACCCGGTCACCCCCCTAACTTCCCTACCCTGCCAGCCTCATTGCCCCTAACTGTTCTCCCCAGCTGGTCTGATCCCCACAACTGCTCTCTCCTGCAAGCCTAGCCCCCTCCCCCCACTCCAGCTACTTTCTCTTATAGACCCGGTCCCTCCCCTGATGACCATCTTGTGGTGGTCACCTTGTCTCCACATGGGGGCAGCTATCTTTGACCACATGGGGGCAGCCATCTTGTGTGTTGGAGTGATAGTCAATTTGTATATTACTCTTTTATTAGATAAGATAGAGGCCTGTTGCACGAGTGGGAGTTGGCTGGTTTTCCCTGAAGGGTGTCCCGGATCAGGGTAGGAGTTCCACTGGGGTGTGGGCAGCCTGGTTGAGGGGCCTGTGGTGGTTTGCAGGCCAGCTACGCCCCCTGGCAACCCAAGTGGAGGCCAGGGCTGGCTGTAAGTATCTGAGATTTATTATCTTGTATAATTGAAACTTTGTAGTCTTGAGTTGAGGCCAGGGCAAGCCAGGAAGGATGGGAAGCTTGGCTTCCTCCATTGCCAGGGAAACCCAAGCCTCCTGCTTGCTCGAGCTCCATGGCTACTACCATCTTAGTTGGGTTAATTTGCATACTCACTTCTGATTGGCTGGTGGGCATGTCTTTTGAGTATACAGAGGTACTGTCAATTTGCATGTTTCTCTTTTATTAGTGTAGATGTTTATTTTGTGTAATCTTTATTGTCTATTGGCAAAACCTTCTATGTCTGTTTTGCTTCATTATATATTCCAAGCACATAGAAATGTGCCTAGAATAGAGCACTCAATAAATACTCATCCCCACCTTCCCTCTGAGATTTCATAGTCTATTCCATGTTTCTATGTCTCTGGATCTATTTTGTTCATCAATTTATTATTATTTTTTCTATAGGTGGTTTATTTAAGTCTCTAGGGGAGGAATTCTTTGGGGCCACCTCCAGCTTCTGTTTGTTGCCAGGGAACATTGTCATCCCTCACCTAGTAGATGCATCACCCAATGTCTGCCTTAGTCTTCACATGTATTTCTCATCTGTTGGTCTATGTACAGATTTTCCTTTTGTTATAAAGACAATAGTAATTGGAGCAGGACCAACCCTAATCTATTATGACCTCATCTTAAATTTATTACATCTGCAAAATTCCTATCCTATCTAATAAAAGAGGAATATGTAAATTAACCCTCACTCCATGACAAAGATCGAGGCACCCATAGCCACAAGATGGCAGCACCCAGTCCTCTACGTCCCACCAGAGTCCTCCAGTCCCAGGGAGGGTAGCCACTGAGAGAGGGACACGTGAGTGGCCTTGTAGAATGCTGCCCAGAGACCCTCCTGACCCTTTATACAAAATATAAACAAATTCACTCCCCACAGAGTGATCCCCCCACACACACACCTGCAGCCTTAGGGTCTCAGCCTTCAAAGCATCTGTGCCCCCATGGGGTCTCAGCCTAGGAACCTTGAGAATCCCCACAGAGTTATCCTCCCCCCTACACACACCTGTAGCCTTAGAGTCTCAGCCTCAAAAGTGCCCAGGCCCACAAGGAACCATCCTTTCCCAGTGGCAGACTCGAGATCTCTGCCCAGGAACTTTGCATATCCCCACAGAGTGATTACACACCACACACACACACACACACACACACACACACACACACACACACATCTATAGTCTCAGAGTCTCATCCTCAGCAGTACCCATGACCTGGGCAAGTGATCCTGCCCCACTGGATCTAGGGGAGTCTGCCTTGGAACTTCCCTTGCCTAGTGATTAGAGATGGGGAGTGGGGAGTATTTGGGCAATGTTGTTCAGCAAACCTCTTCCATTGGGTAGAAACTTCAAACCTCTTCCATTGGGTATAAACTTCTGACCAGGTCAGGGAGGTAAATGGGTTTTGTTTAAAATCTTTACAAATGACAAAGGAAATGTCAGAAGGGTTTCACATCGTAAGTAACTTACAACTAATTTCTGAAGGCAAATGGGAACCTTGCAGTTACATTACTGGAGAATATCCTGAGGTCTGGAGGTTGGCTCTGCAATGGCAGTGTTGGGTGCTACCTATCCTGATTCCTCAGCACCTTGGGCAGGGCATGAGCCCACCCAGGAAGGCCTTTTCCCCTGCAATTTCACCAAGGCAGGGAGGTTTTGTAGACATGAATAAGAAGTGCCTATGCACAAGTCCTGCAGATGTTGGGGGCGGCAGAAATGAAACAAACAAATGGGGAAAAGAGCAAAACCAGAAACACCACTGATAACAACATAGATGTTCTTTTTCTTCAGATGATGGTGTGTTTCCTTCTTCCCCGTACTGATGATTCTAACAATGGAAAAATTAAAAGAAAAAGAGAATAGAAAAGGAATAAAAGGAGAAAAGAAAGAAAGGATAAAAGATGCAACATCAAGAAAAAGAAAGAGAAGGAAAAAAAGAAGAAACAACCACAAGATATCACCTTTCCAAGGTCTCATGAAATTCCTGTTTAAGGAGTTTATTTTATAACACTTTTAGTTAGGATTTACATTTTTACTGGTTTGTTAAGACCACAGAAGGTACAATGTCTAATATGTTTTTTTAAAAATATATCTTATTGATTTTTTATAGAGAGGAAGGGAAAGGGATAGAGAGCTAGAAACATCAATGAGAGAGAAACATTGATCAACTGCTTCCTGCACACTCACCACTGGTTATGTGCCTGCAACCAAAGTACATGGAATTGAACCTGGGACCCTTAAGTCCATAGGCTGACAGTCCATCCACTGAGTCAAACCAGTTAGGGTTGTCCAATATGTTAAAGAAAAAACCCTACCTAATAAAGTGGGAATATGCATGGGAGAGCATTTGGTGGTGATTGGCTTGGCAGGGGTATGGTTAGAGGGTGATCAGGCTGGCAGGCAGAAGCGGTTTGGGACAATCAGGAAGGCAAGCAGGCTACCCGTTGGGAGCCAGCAGTCTGGACTGTGAAAGGGATGTCCAACTGCCTGTTTGGGATCAGGCCTAAACAGGCATTCGGACATCCCCTGAGGGGTCCCAGATTGGAAAGCTTGCAGGTTGGGCTGAAGGACCCTAGTCCTATATAATAAAAGCCTAATATGCTAAGTGTCTGGTCAACTAGTTGGCCATTCAAGCAATCAAATTGTAATCTACACTAATCAAAGGGAAACATGCAAATTAACTATCACTCTGCTACGCCTACCAGCCAATCAGGGTGAGTATGCAAATTAACCCAACAAAGATAGTGGTTACTTTGCATATGCAGACACGACTGAAGACTGAAGACAGCAAAGAAGGAGGAGGGAGGGAATGCAGAAAGCGAGGCAGCCGTGGTGGCAAGAGGGAAAGCATGAGGTAGTGGTGGTGGTGGGAGGGAAAGCATGGGGGGAAGGCCACAGTGGGAGGAACAGTGTGGGGCAGCAGCAGCAGTGGGAGGGAAAATGCGTGGTGGGAGCAGCAGCGGCAGGAGAGAAGGGAAAGCATGGGGGGTGGGAGGAGTGGTGGTGGTGGGAAGGAAGCCTGCTGGAAACCCTGTTCTTAAAGGAATCTTCCTGCAACAGGCCTCTAGTATGCTAATAATATGCTGAGGCTACTCAATTGCTCACTATGATGTGCACTGACCACTAGGGGTCAGACTCTCTGACCAGTAGGTTAGTTTGCTGCTGGAGTCCAGCCGATTGGGACTGAGTGAGATGGGCTGGACACACCCTGAGCCCTCCCACAGTCCTTCCCTGGCTGGCCAACCTCCCATGACCCTCCCAGGCCCTATTCATGTACCATTGGGGTCCCTCAGCCTGGCCTGCACCCTCTCTAAATCTTGGACCCCTCAGAGGATGTTGGAGAGCTGGTTTCAGCCCAATCCTGCAAGCCAAGCCTAGGGACTCCACTGGTGCACGAATTCGTGCCCTGGGCCTCTGGTTTTTAAATAATGCCACAGCTTCTGAGGATTAGGACTTCTACATATTTTCTTGGCAGGGGACACAATTCAGTGCATAATAGTCATAAATAACTCAGTCTCAGTAATTGTTTCTGTGAGAGGATTTGTAACTATATTAATATTTTAGATATAACTATTCTTTATCTCTACTCCATTCTCTACTTGTAAAGGTCAATCAGTATTGGTCCAATGTGAGAAGGAAAGGGAGAGAGATGAACTAGGGATTCTGGCTGAAGTTTGGTTCTTCTACTGAAATCTCAGGATAAGGTTAAGTAGAATTGTTACCCAGAGAGGGTACAAGCTAACTCAAGTCAAGGCTATGTTTAAAGAAATAACCAGAGAAAATTCCTAATATTCAAAATCAGTTCAATCTTTTTAGTTGTCCAAGAGTACACTGTGGTACGGAGAAAAACAAAACCAAACAACAACAACAAAAACAAACAACAAAAAACAAAGCCTCCTGTTGATAACTGAGAAAAATCGGTATATTTTAGGAAGTAATGTCCTTGTGTGAGTGAAGTGATTTTGTTTGTGATGTGGGCTGTCAGGCTTTTGCTTTGTAAAGGTGTTGTCATATAGGTGTTTATCATCGTAGTCCTCATTTAAATCAGGCAGTTCTCAGGTTATGTGAATATTTTTAATATGTTTACCTAGATGAGTACACTGGCATCTGAATACCAAAAAAAAAGTCACAACTATGACTTAAACATGAAAACATTTGCTAAATGATTTTCCATTTACCAGTTAAAAATAAAACCACACATTCTGTTACTCTCTCTTCCAACTCCTTATTCTCCCATCAGTTGTTACATTATTTGGTTCCATGCTTGTCCTCCTATTGTCACCCTCCCAAATTAGCTTCTCTGTGCCTCTCACTTTGACTGTTACAAAGGCTTCATAATTATCTTGCTGACACCAGTTTCCTTCTATATTTCTTTATGCTCTAATTCATGCTTTAGAGTTCCACTTATAGATTGATATCTCTAAAACAAGTCTCTGACCAAAATCCCCTGATCTAATTAAGAAAACTGCCTATAGTGTTTTAAAATGTGACCCAAAAAAAATTTCCATTCATAGAATTCACTTAGTATTTATAAACTTTGTGAAAATAAACATGTTTTCTTTACTCATGCATTTTCTCCTATAATCACCCCTGTTTGAAACGTTTTCTACATGCCCACTTGTTAAAATACTTGCTTTTATCCAGGGTTTGGCCAAAGAATAATAATATTTTATTCACTAAAATGCAGAGGAAATTTCCATTAAAAAAAAAAACAAACATGTATTAATCTGCCCTTTTAAATCAATTCAATTTATTCCTACTAAAAAAAAAAAAAAAAAAAAACACTTGTATTCTGCAAGTGTTATTTCACCTACTACATAGACAGTATTCTGTGGTCATGAAATTCTCACCTAAAGCTTGTCCAATCCTAGATATAACTCAATTTCCACTATTACCCTTAATACCATGGGTTTTTCAAAGCATGTTTTGTTAAGCATGAAACACGTTTTCTCATTGTTAAATATGGTGAAATCTCTCATTATTAACCTCAAAGAAACAGTCCTTAGATAAAAAGGTGAGACATTTCTTGATTTTATGTTTTGAAGTTAATGTGCCAAAGATTTAATATTTTGCGAGCCACTTTCTCACATTTATGTAATGTAATATGCCCATACAATGACAATGACAAGGGATAGAACATAGTTTAGTGAGGAAGCAAGGATCTCAACATAATAATCTTTTTTGGAGTAATGGGAACTATTAAAATTTAAAAAGGGATGGAACAATTTGGGCTGATATTTGGAAGCAAGGAAATGCTGACCACCTTTTTCATTTTAAGACAGATAAAATTTAAGGGAAGAAGTAGGATTTACTTGAGTGGTTGAGGAAAGGCTAGGATTTAGATGAATTTTTCTTTAAAAAACTTAGTGGGCTTAGAGTTGCAAATAGGAAAAAGGGTTCAGGGTGAATGGGAGTGTAGAGTATTTGGTTTCTGATGAAGACATGCACAAGATTTTTGAAATGAGAATTTTGATAAGGAACGATACTATAAAACTTTTGTTGCCTGATAACCCAGGAAAATAGGTATGCAGTCTATAGTGAAATTATTAGATTCATAGGGTACCATCAAAGGCAGAATAATAGAGGTAAACTTGCCAAAAAAGGGGAAAACATCTATTTGTTAATCAGTAATAGAGAAGTCAGCCAAAGATAGCCTTTGAGGGGTGTGAACATTCCCAACATCTCATATCCTTTCAAATGATATTCAATATTCATTTTTATTACATTTCTCCATATTATCTCTATCAAATTGTAACTTTTAAAAAATATTTAGCTTTTTTATCTGGTACTTTCGTCCATACCTTATCTTAAATGTGGTATTTTACACAAATCACTAGAAAGATATTATAAACTGAAGAGAATAAAAAGAAGTAAAAATCAGGTACAATGTACATATACACTAAATGAAATAAATACATTTGAGTAAGCCCAAGTTGATTATATTTGAATATATTAAAGAGTATTTTTCCAGTAGAAGGCCTATAAAATCTTCTCAAAAAAAAAAAAACACAACTATTTTTGTTTGTTTGTTTTATATTCCTCAGCCAAGGATGTTTTCCATTGATTTTTTAGGAGAGTGGAAGAGAGAGGGACAGTGCGCAACATCCATGTGAGATAAACACATCACATCAGGACAGTAGCTCTGAGCAGGATCCGAGCTGGGAGGAGCCTGCAACCAAAGTATATGTTTTTTACCAGAATCCAACCTGGGACTCTTGTCCACAAGCCACCATTCTGTCCATTGAGTCAAAACAGCGAGGGCAGTGGTCAGCAAACTCATTAGTCAACAGAGCCAAATATCAACAGTACAACAATTGAAATTTCTTTGGAGAGCCAAATTATTTTAAACTTAAACTTCTTCTAAGACCACTTCTTCAAAATAGACTCACCCAGGCCGTGGTATTTTATGGAAGAGCCACACTCAAGGGGCCAAAGGCCACATGTGGCTCGCAAGCCACAGTTTGCCCACCACTGAGCTAGGTAGGGCTAAAAAAATAAAATAAAAACTCTTTTCAGCATTCTTTGTCTATTCTCCATCAACACCAACACCTCCTAATACTATGCATTAAATTTTTAGGTCAGACGTTCTATAAAAATATAGCCATAAGAGAGATAAAATAGCAGCAATATCATCACTACCACTAATTAACTTTGAGTTGCACAAAGAAGACAAAGTGATTTCTCATCTCAAATTCAATCTCAATTTTAATTTATTAAAAATTGTTTCTTCAACAGCTGATAAAATATTTTGTAAAGTAACTGAAAAGGAAATTACAATAATACTAAGAATACTTACAATGACCTATTCTTTGGTTTCCAGAAATAAGATACAGAACATACATTGTCAATAGGCTCCTCCAACGAAAACTGCAAACCAATCTGTTGAAAAATTAAAAGGAAAACTGTTGATTTAGAAAAATAAGTAAGAAACAAATTAGAGCAGAGAATACTAAGAGGCTGAGTGATTTTACAGTGGCACTGTAAAGTGGGCAACGAGCTGGTATTGGGTTGTTACTGGCATGCTCACTTGGGATTCCTGGAAACAAGGAAGACTGTTGCTAGAAAAGCTCTAAATCTTAACAAAGCATGTATTTCAGTTGGTTCACAGTCTTCCAGGAACAAGCACATTCTGGAGCTAACAGCTAAATTATTTTTGTTTGTTCTAAGTTTTATTTGTCAAAGATCAGGGAGTTATATTTGTTCCAGTTCCGAGTATTCAGAACAAATAAGAATTAAGTATGCAGTAATTTATGGAAAAATATGTACCATTTTCTTATATGCAAAATGAATGAAAAGCTGTCTATCCAAATATTTTATAATGAGAATAATAAGTATTACAAAAATATTATCATGGTCACTTATTTCAATATCCAACATATTCTTTTTTTTTTTTTATCCTAACCCTAGGATATTTTTTCTATTGATTTTTAGAGAGAGTGGAAGAGAGGAAAAGACAGAAAGAAATGTCAATGTGTAAGAAACTGAGAGAAACACATTGATAGGCTGCATCCCTCAAGAGTCCCAACAAGGGGCTGAAATGGATGAGACTACAACCCAGGTGTGTTCCTTTAACCAGAAAGGAACCTGGGACCTTTGGGTTAGCAGGCCGACACTCTATCCACTGAGCCAAATGGGGTAGGGCCCAAGATATTCTTTAATAGCTGGTTTGTAGTCCTCCATCTACATCTCTGTATAAATTTATATGTAACATATATATATATATATATATATATATTGATTAAAACATAATTTTATATATTTTGTGTCATCACTCTTTTTCTAGTAAATTCGATTTTTCTATTATAATATGTATCTCAAATTTATTTGATTTTATTGTGTAGCTCAATTCATTAATTATCACTGCTGATGAAAGTTTAGAGTGTTTGTTTAATAAAAAACTGCTGCTATGAAAATTATTTTGCCTTTAATTTTGGTAGAGATCTAGAAAGTTTTAAAGAAATTTGAATTAAATTGAGTCATTGAGCATGTACATTGTCAATTTTACTAAAATTTGTCAAAACTATTTCACCTTGAAACCAGTGAACTAATGGACTGGTGTGCATCATCCTGGTTTTCCATCATCCTCGTTTTATAGTTGACATTCTCTTGAAGCTGGAATGCCCAGAGGTCAGAATCTGCATCTTTTGAAGTTAGTTTCTCGAATTATCACACAAACATGCTGTTTACCTACAAGTTACATATTAGTCAGAATCACTGTTTACAGAAACAATATAAAAAAAAATAGTGTGGTGGGTTACAACCTCTCTGCTCCTTAAATGTGTTAATAACATATATATTGCACATTTTGTTATACTTTAAATGCACACTTCAAAAGCACTTTTCCCTGCTGTAATATGGAAAAATAGTTCTTATCTTCAGGTCTACATTCTCAGCTATGATAATGTACGCATATAATAAGTTGTTCATTAGTGGACTTTGGTAATACTTGATGTCTTAGACCACAAAATTAAGCAACAGATTTTCAACGTGGTAAGTAAAAGCAAACTGACTATTTTTACAAAGTGCTTTATGTGTGTGTTTAAACCATATACAATAGACTGTTTATCTGGCACACAATTGTCTAAATTTATTAATTTAAAATTGAAATTCTAACACCTATCTCAAATATGCAGTAAAACGACATTTAACCCATTATAGTTTCTTATCATGCAAAATGAAGACATTTGATTTTAAGAAGTAATATCTAAAGTACAATGAGTGGCAATTTCCAGATCTATTATAAATTGTGCTGCTATGAGCATTGGGATGCATGTATTCTTTCTGCCTGGTGTTTTGAGTTTCTTAGGATATATACTAATCTTTATTATTGAAAGTATTACATATGTTCCCCTTTTCCCCCCATTTCTCTCTCCCGCTCCCTGCCTCCAAGCCTTCATATTCTTCAAAGAGGGATCACTGGGTCAAATGGCAGTTCCATATTTAATTTTCTGAGGAAACTTCATACTATTTTCCATAATGGCTGCACCAGTCTGCATTCCCACCAGCAGTGTATTCACATCCTCAGCAACATTTGTCATTTGTTGATTTGTTGATAGGTGTGAGGTAACACCTCAATGTCATTTTAATTTGTAGCTCTCTGATGATTAGTGACTGGGAATTTTTTCATATGCTTCTTGGCTTTCTGTATGTTGACTTTAGAGAAGTGTCTGTTTAGATCCTTGGCCCATTTTTAATTGGATTGTTTGTCATCCTTTTCATTAAGTTATATGAGTTCCATATATATTTTGGATATTAACCCCTTATCAGTTATATCATTGGCAAATATATTCTCCCATGTAGGGGGTTCCCTTTTCATTTTGTTGATGGTTTCTTTTGTTGTGCAGAAGTTTTTTATTTTATGTAATCCCGTTTGTTTGTTTGTTTGTTTGTTTGTTTGTCTCCCTAGCCCTAGGAAATGAATAACAAACATATGGCTATGAGAGATGTCTGAGATTTTGCTACCTTGAGCCCAAGTGCACATCAGTATATGAGTCGTATATTTATACCATGGAAAACTATGCAGCAATAAAGACAAGGATCTCTCACCCTTTGAGACAGCAAAGAGGGACCTAAAAAATAAAAAACAAAACAAAAAAAAATAAACAAACACTCTCACCATTTACAACAGCATGGATGGAACTGGAGGATATTATTCTAAGCAAAATAAACCAGTCAGAGAAAGACAAGTATAACATGATCTCACTCATATATAAAGTATAATGAACAAAATAAAGTGATGAACAAAATAGATCCAGAGACATAAAAACATGAAAAAGACTGTTGAATCTCAGAAGGAAAATGGGGGTGGGTGGACATGTGGTAAGAAATCAAAAAACTTGTGTGCATATATTCATAACCCATGATCATAGACAATAGTCATGGTGAAGGCCTGGGACAGGGGGTGGCTGGCTAGAAGGGGTCAGTGGAGGAAAAAGGGATATATGTAATACTTTCAACAATAAAGATAAATTTTAAAATAAATAAATAAAAGTTATGAAAGGCAGAAGGCAAAATTTGGCAGGTAGACTGAGGAAAGTGGTGAAAGTAACTGCCCAAACAGATAAACTAGTTCATAGTTCATTGTATAGTGATGGTAAAATCATCAAAACCTTAAACTTAACATGATATACATATGTGTTATTAAAATTCAGTGTCTTCTCACAATGTTATTCCTATATTATTTCTGATTAATTTATAGGTAAATAATCTAAAAACTTAAAATGGCATCCCAGTGGGTATTTTTCCAAATAGAAGGAAGCTCTTTATGTTCTCTAACCTAAATATCACCTCCAATGATTCAGTTAACTCCTTTGTATTTTGTTGGTGAGAGAGTTGAATAACAGATCACTATCTTTCTATAAAGTAATTGGAACTGAAGTTAGATATGATCTTAAGATTATTATAAAGTTGAGAGGTTGAAAGTGATGAAATTTCCACTGACATATATAGAAGCTAGAGTTTCTGCATCAATATAGATTTATTTGAAGATATAACAACAGAGAAATATGAAATAAATGAAAGGGTGGTAGATCTCTGAGACAGTGCAAAGATCTTTGAGAAACTTTTTTGATTACCAATTTTTTTTTCATTTTAAATATTCACTTTTTAAATTAATAGTACTAAACTAAGTCTGTGGTTTAATGATAATATTACTTTTGACCACAAAGTGTCCAAAAGTGGTGCAAGGTAGAGTTATCCTCAATTATGTTTCTGTTTAATATTAAAAAATATATAAAATTAACTATTGATAAATGATGATTTACTATAGAAAATTTGACAACTGAACCAATCAATTTTTCAAAGCTGGAATTAGTATTTTCTATGTTCTTAAAAAGTATGGACAAAGGATGAGGTCTCAATATAGAACTATCAATCCCAAGAAGTGCATTCTTTATTCCCATCCCCTTTTTAAATGAAGCCCAATGAACTTGAAGAGCAGATGTGTGAATGAAGGAGAAGGTTCATTTCACTGGCTATAGAGTAGGAAGATTGTCTTTGCCCTTCATCAAAGCTGTATTCCCCAAACCAGTCTTGAAAATGATAATATTTTAAATCTTTTATCTCACACATGTAAAGCATTCACATTTTATGGAATGTTAGGCAGGCAGAACAAAAATGCCCCAAATAGCCTCTTTATAGTCTCCTTTTCTGTGTAATTTTCTTCTAGCCAGTATAACATGCTAATATTGTGGGAATATGGTTTACATGTTAGATTACAAAAGACTGATTACCATCTTGCTAACCAGCACTCACTAAAGAATAATTTCATAATTAATATTGACTGTATATTATGAGTAATTACTTGAAGAATGTGCAGGTTCTAAGAGAATCTAACATGCTGTAGATGATGTTCTGGTCTAGCTTAGGTCACTGTCTTGCTTTTGGTGCAATTTTCAGAGATGGGAGGTGGAGAAAGTAGTTCAAATTTGGGGAAATTTTAACAATTTTTGCTTTACAGTCATTAAATGAGATATAGCTTTAAGATTTTCAAGTATACACATTAAAGCTAGACATGTATTTGTAAGGTAACTATGTTAAAATGATAATAATATGTAGGATATTTACAGGAGAGTGAAAAGAAGAAGGATAAAAATAAATTTGTAAGTGTTGGTACTAGAAAATAGAATCACATAGGTACTTAATATGTTGAGGTAAAAAAAGAAAGAAAGAAAGAAAGAGTAATACCATGGAAGGAAAGGGCAACATGATACAAGTTATGGTAACAAGATAGTATCCTCTATCTTCAAAAAATCTATACTAATAATAAATGAAGATTCAAATTGTCTGGGATGCCGCCACAGTAATAGTAATGACCAACAGGCTGTGTGGGACAACCAGGTCAGCAGGGGTGGGGGGCAGTTGAAGGTGACCAGGTTGGTGCAGGGAGGAGGCAATAAGGGGTGACCAGGCCACAGAGGGGTCAGTTCGGGAGACCAGGCCAGCAAGCAGAGGCAGTTAAGAGTGATCAGGCTTGCAATGGAGACAGTTAGGGGCAATTGGGCTTGCAGGCAGGTAAGCAGTTAGGAACAAGTGGTTCTGGTGTAGGCCTGAAGAGAAATGGAGACTGGGCTGCTAGTCAGGCAGGGAGAGAAAAAGAGGCAAGTTCTGATCAACAGCTGCCACAGAGGCTACAGATCAGACCCTGCTTGTCTCTCTGAAGGCCTCTCTCTGGACCTGATCTGCAGCCCCCTAGGCAGTCAATGCTGGGTTGGGGTGGCAGCGGTGGCAACCCAGCACTGACTTCTGGTCTGGTTGAGCCTTCGGTGATAAAAATAGTCATGACCTTGGCTTTTTATTATATAGACATATATTTAATTTCATAATATATAAAAAAGATATTGGCTTCCTTTAACTAGAAAATTTCACTAAAGAAAGAAGACAAAATTTAGATTACTCAAAAACAAAGAATGAACTAGGAGTTAATAAATAATGGAATCAGGAGAAATTGAGTTCAAGAACCCACAATTTAAAGAACATTTTAGAGATATAATGTTGAAGCTAAATGAATGGTCATGTAGGGCTTTTATAAAATAGGAGAAACTTGAGCTCTTTATTCAGGTGTAAAGGATCACAGACACTAAACACAATAAAAAAAATCAACAGAAAAAGAATCCAATAGAATGTAGAAAATGCATCAGATAACAGAGACAACAAACTCCAGAAATTAATGGCAATGATATTTTCAAGGTCACTGGCAGAAGGCACTGATTTGACAAAGTGAAGGAAACTGAAGAAAATGCAATAAATACACTGAAACTGAAGGAAAAATAATAAGCACAGTTTGTGATGCTGGACAGAGACAGATTCATTCTTATTAAACCTAAGGCAAATTAATAAACATGATGTAATTAATTAAATTTCTTGCACAAGAAATATGCTCATAATACATTTTAAGCCATAGAGCATATACTGTAAGCAAAAATTAAGCAAGTGCTAAACATTTAGGCAGAAGGTTAATGCAAGAGCCCACTGAAATAAATCATTTTAACTCTGATTTATCTGATTTATAATAGGAGACACATCAGTCTCTCTCTTTTTTTTTTTCAGTGAAAGGGAAAAATCAAAAACTGTGAATGTTCCTAATTACCAGTCAACAGAGAAAAGAGAATATAAAGATAAGAAAGAAAGTATAACTTTATTTTCACCCTTCTTTTCTCCTTCTGTTGACGATTATTTGATTTCAGTGGAAACTGCTTTGTCACTATTAATTCAAATTAACCCACTCCATGTTTGAAAATAAAGTAGTATTATTCATCAAGTTCTAAATGTCCTTCAATTTTCATATTAGCCATATGTTTGTATCTGTATTATCTATAGAAATTTTCTGGAACATTAAACATAATAAACCCTTCAAGCAAATTTGTGGTTATTCCATATTGATTCAGTAGAGAAATGAAAATAATAGTGCCTAACTCAGAGAAATTGACATAAGTACTCAATAATTGTTAAACTTCAGCTTTTGGACAAAAATTACAAACAGGGGCAACATATAGTCTTTCACCTGAATCAAATAAACACGTGAACAAAATAAGATATTTTTTTTTATTGGTGATGCTTAAGATACTAAGCATCAGGCAACAACAACCAATTATTCCTGAGAAACAGAAAACAAATGAGATAAGGTCTATAATGACATCAGCACATTGCCAGGAAATATTATGGAGGCCATGGCTAAGGCATGAGAAACCAGAGAGGAGTCCTCTAGGTTACACTGATGCTGAGAGAACCAGGCCCAGTGAACCAAATGAAAGGTGAGCCTGGTGGGTGGTGCACGCAGGCAGGCTAAAGAGCCATCTCAGACAGTGATCAAGGAAAATTTAACTTATTTCAGGGAAGGGGTTGGGGATGGAATATCTTAAAGGAAGGGCTGCACAGTCCTGAGCCCAGGGGACATTGGGTTCATGATGGCAGCACTCAGGAGCTTGAGTTTCATTCTCATGTGCAGTCACTGGCAGGAAACTTGTCCTCAGTTGCTTTGGGGGCTGAGTTACTGGGCTTGGAATGCGGATGGAATGCAGGTGTGTGGTCAGGTGCAGTTTCCATTCCTTGTATGGTCTGACTCCTGCTGTCCAGGGAGCTGATCCTGGTCTTTTGTTTTCCTATGGCAGGTAGTTTATAAATGGCTGTTAAGAATTGTCTTGTCCTACAGTCCTAGACATTTGAATTAGATGTTTATATACACAATTAATCTTAAATATTCCCTTTCTAATTAACAAAACAAAGGGTTATACTAATAAGTCAAAAAAATAGAATCATAAAATAGCAAATATTAAAGTGATAGATTGAAACCTACATCAAATAATTATATTAACTGCAAATTATTAACACACCTTAATTAAACACAGATTTTTTTAAAAAGACAAAAAAAAAAACACCACACACACACCAAAATCTAACCATATATTTCCTACAAGAGATATATGTTAATTATAATGGCACAAATAAATTTAGGTAAAAGGATATTAAAAGATGCAGTAATGAAATGTAGGGTGCAGGGAGCAGATCTTCCCCTTGCAGTTTCTTGACTCACAAAGTTTTAAGAATAAAAGTAACAGACTAAAAGGACTTGTTAGTAAAAGGGTTGAAATTTATTGGAAGCAAATACAGACTCCCATGTAGAGAGAGGGTCCCAAGGGAGTGTCTCACTAAGCTCCTTTTTTCTAAGGTTTATGAAGGATGTAGTTCTTTGTCTCTTCATGCTCCCTTCTAATTGGACCTTTTCCCCATTTTATGCTTTGCTAATTGGTCACCTTTTTGCAGAATATCCGCTTCAAAGTCCAAAACCTATGTAGTGTCCCCTTTCTCTCTCCCCCTTATCTTGAAACATTTCTCTTTCTCCTGTGAACATATGTTTCCCTCTCTCCAGCATCTGTCTCTGTCAACATTTCTCTGTCCTCTGTGAAAATGTTTCCTTTTTCCCCACACTGTGACTTTTCTTTATCCTCTGTGAATGTATGCCTTCCTCTCCCCTTTTCCTGTGGCACTTTTCTATTCTCTGTGAGTGAATGCCTTCTCCAAGCTTCACTTACGCATTCCTCCCTCGGGGACCCTCTTTATTCCTAAAACTCCCTAATCAGACTATTTATCCCTAAAATTCCTTTCAGTAACACTAGTAAAAATATATTTGTAAAGCAAAACTGATTCAAAAACAAGGAATACTTCTGGATATAGAAATAAAAATTTCTTGAAAACAAAGATGTCAATTAATTGATAATATAATCATCCCAAGCAATATTTACTTAACAAGAGAGTTTAAAAATGCATGGTGCAAAAAAAACTGATAGCATTTCTAGGAAGGTAAATCCAGAATTACATTAGAAATTTCAACATTTTCTGTCAATAATTGATAGAGCAAATAGGAATATTAATGACTTGAACAACATTATTAATACAAACATAATATTTATATAGCACTCCACCCAACACTAGAAAATATATATTGTTATGAATACACATGTAATTAATTGTTAAGCAAGTAGACTAATTTCTGGATCATAAATAAACTCTTAATAAATGAAAAAGGAGTGAAGTAAAATAAATGATAGTGTCTGACCTCATGAAATTACATTATAAACCAAATAAAATCCTCTGAAATGATCCCCTTTTCTGCCCACCATCAATATGTGGAAATCAAATATTCTACTTTTGCATAACACATGGCTCAAAAAGAAGTTAAAGGGGAAATTATAAAGTATTTTGAAATAGACTCAAATTAAAACATGGTATATCAGAATGTATGGGATACTGCTAAAATAGTAACTAGTGAAAAATCTATAGCTCTAAATGCCTATATGAAAAAATAAGGAAAACTTTAAATCAATGATGCATGCTCCATCTTTAGAAACTAGAAACTGAAAAACAACATATAGACATAGTAATCAGAAGAAAAGAATAAATAAAGATCTAAGAGTAAATCTATGAATTAGAAAACAAAAACAATAAGATGAACTAAATCAGAACCTGGATCTTTGAGAAGACCAATCAAATTAATTAATAAATTAGGAAAAACAAAGTGTGGTTATGTATAATGTACCAGAAATCAGAGACAAATCATCCCTATGGAGTCAATAGATAGTAAAAGGATAATAAGAATTCTTTCTGAACAACATTTCTAACAATTTGACAACATAGATTAAACAGATTCCATCTTGATGATGAAAATACCAAATCTCACTAAGGAGATTTTGGGAAAAATATGTATAAATCATATGACTGATAAGGAGCTTGAATATATAATATATAATATATAATATAATATATAATATATAATATATAATATATAATATATAATATATAATATATAATATATAATATATAATATATAATATATAATATATAATATATAATATATAATATATAATATATAATATATAATATATAATATATAATATATAATATATAATATATAATATATAATATATAATATATAATATATAATATATA